>JZLH01S0312422.1:13125-23224 GCA_001188425.1 Eucidaris tribuloides
TTGCAGGGTTATGACTTTGGGGCATAAAACTTTCAAATAACAAAAAATCCCCAAAACTAAACTTGGGCTTTAATGATGTACAGTGTGTTCTGAATTGTAAAATGAAGGTTAATGTGCCTACCTACAGTATATTTCGATTGTAAAATAAATAAGATGGTATGTGGCAAGAAGGATGTATGGAGGAGGGTACATCTAGATCACCAAATGCTGTGTCATTTGAACAATGCCACATCAACTACTTGAATAAAAGCTCCTCCAAGGACTGTATGTCGTAAGCCAGGGCTCGACACTAGCACTTGCCCGCTTGCCCGGGGCAAGTAAAATTTCATGTCGGGCAAGTAAAAACTCAAAATGTTAAAATTTACTTGCCCAATTGGGCAAGTAAAATTTTGATCTTGAAAGGAGCAAAACAAAAATCTTACCAAAAACAAACAAAATGTTTGTGTTCAGTTAACTTAAAATACTACATTTCATCATTATTTTGTTCATTCTGCTCAATTTTATGACTCTTTAAATCTATAAATATCACACATTTTGCAACCTCCAGATTTTTTTTTAAAACAGTCCAATTCCAAAACTGGGCATTGTTTGTTAAAATTAGTGAGAAATCATTTTCAATGTTTTGGATTAATTTGTTTATTTTCGGGCAAGTAATATTTTCATTCGGGCAAGTAAAAATCTGAAAGTGATAATTTTGCTTGCCCAAAGGGCAAGTGGGAAAAGAAGTTAGTGTGGAGCCCTGCGTAAGCATTTCTGAATGTATCACTTTTTGTACCGACCACTTTTTAACCAACTAAATGGGTTAAAACATCTTGTCTCAATAATAATAAAATTTGTAGAAAAGAAAATACGTACATTTTCAAATAAAAACTACAAAACAATCCAGTATCTGGTTAACTCGTCCAGCAATTGAAGTGTTAAACTAAAATGTTGATATGATTGACAACCAATTGCACACTAATAAGTTTGCTCATTTAACCAATATATCCCCCAATTCAATATATATTTTTGCCTGTTTGTAGTGCATTTTCCAATATTGTACGTGTTCAAATGCACTGTTTAATTGAACAGATGAGTTTTGAGTTGTTGTTTGAAGAGACTGAAGGAGTGTTGATATGATATGATATGACACACACACACACACACACACACATATATACATGTATATATATTAGTTTTTTTTTTGGGGGGGGGGGTCCAAGATAAATTGTTTCGTCTGCAATATTAAACTTGTTTTCTAATGTTTGCTCAAAGACCTAAAAAGATCTACTGTAAACAAACAGCAGCTGCTGCCTGTAGCCCTCTTGTTCAAAGTACATATCATTATCATATGTCTGTCTGGTTGGAAGTATTGAAAAAAATAACCCTGTCTGGAATTACAGGTTCTACATATAACTGATATCAGTTAGTCTGTCATTAAAGAGACTGCCCAGTCTCAATAAACACTCAAATCAGAAAGATAAACATGGGCCATGTAAATCAGCTGCAAGTGACCTATATCTTGTGTGCATATCTGTGTGTGTAATACATGTATGTGTGTGTGTGTGTGTGTGTGGTGTGTGTGTGTGTGAATTGTGCATGTAAATGTGTGTGTGTGTGTGTATGTGTTTGTGTGTGCATACTATGCAGGGTAGGAAATACCCCAGGGCGACGGGCGACTTCGCCCTCGTTGGAGTCCAAATCGTCCTTTAAAATCCTCAAAAAAACAATTCTTTGGGGCGAGCATTTTCTTCAGAGTCACCCTCATCTCTTACTACAGAAATATAAGGAAAGTTCACGCCCATTTTTATCAAACATATTGAAAAAAAAATTGTTGAAAAACTGATCAAGTCTCTTCTAATTATTACTCAGAAACTGCCTTTGCGTACTTGTTCATGTGCGTTATAACCCCAAAAATTCAAGAATAGCCCCAAGGCTCGTTTAAAAATCACCCTTAAAAATAAAAATTAATTCCTACCCTGCATGGATGGATACTTGCATGCCCTTGTATGTAGCAATCCCCCCATGACCCCCATAGAATCTAACGTCCCCTAGATTTGGATACTAGGGATAGCGCTGCGACTGGCCATGCACAGCACTGTAGACAGTACCCCCCAGGTGACTGGGAATGAACTAGGTTGGTAGGGTTTGCGCTGTCGTTCAGCTAGTTCGCTCTCCTACTTCGCTCCCCGTCTGTCTGCCCATGCTGCATCAGGCTTGTTCACTGTTTGCGGTGCGTGTTATGTACACAATGTCTCGCTTGTTAGACCTTTGTTATCACATGTGAACTCGCTAGCCTAGTCTCACTCTCAGACCCATTTTATCCGGTGTCCAAAAGTCATCTTGAGAAATAGCTACTCGTCTGTCAAGCCAAATGTGTGTGAATACACGAGTGCTCTTGCAGACATTCCTCTGACCTAGATATGTAGTCTTGTTTCAAACTCATTCTCTGGTCCAGGGCAGGAAATAAAAGTTTATTTTGGAGGGATAATTGTGAGCCTGATTCTGTGATGCCATTATATGTTTTACATTGAACTCTATGAGGATAATTGAGGGCAATTCTTTATTATTTTAGGGGGCTATTTTTGTAATTTTGGGGGCTAAATCACCCTCAGCCCCCGTGTATTTCCTACGCTGCTGTGGTCATATTTTAGTGGATGCATACTCGTAGTCTGCACAGATGTGTCTATGATCTAGACTAGCTTAATGTAGCTCTGGTTTTGTTGTACAGTATGCCAGACCCGTGCAAACTGTATGGCCATCATCTAGACATCAGCAACCTATTATCATAGAGTCTTGTCTTACAGGGCCCCAGATATGGTAGATATAATGCATGCATGCATGCATGCTAAGTAATGTAAGTGTGGTTGGGTTTGTGTATATTAATATGAACAGAAGTAGGTTGATATGATCTTGCCACTTTATATCACAGGAGAGGCCTAAAGAAGTCAGTGAAGGTTGCATTATCTGGCTGAATGGGGATTGTAGAATAATGCAGTCTTTAATAGATTTATTCATTAGTTGATTTAATTAACTCTTGACGTGCCTAGCATTTCTGGCCAGCTGGACAGTCACCATATTGGACTATGTTAGGGGGTAGTTAATTTAAACAGTCCTTTTTACACATGCATTATGCACAATGGAGAAAAATGTTGTTATAATGGTAATGTATAGGCCTACCATTTTCTGTTAAACAATGCTACATGTATTCTAATTAGTGTTAATGTTTCTGAAGTTATGATGGATTTGTTCATTTATTTAAAAATTAAGATAAATTTACAAATGTATAAAAAAAAAAATCAACTTTGTTCCCATTTCTCAAAAAAATAATTTGTGTCAAAAAGCTCAAAAAGTAAATTCTCTCAATATCTCTAGAGAAACTGCCCAGTTTAAATCTACCAGTTTAGGCTCTTAACACTCAATTATGAGTTTCCCATCACAGTTTTTTCAGCCCATAATGAGGGAACTATTTCATTATTCACTATTTGAATTTGTAGGATTTCATTATTTCAACCTTAATACGAGTGAAATGAACCAACAGGGGAATTCAATTGACAAAATAAGATCAATATTGGGGTCTACTCTGTTTTAGACTTATTTCTGAGACTCATTTTCTACCAAACCTTTTAAAATTGACGAAAATGTGATGTTTGAAAAGAACTTTTCAAAATAATGAATTATTTTCAGAATTTTGGCTGCTAACGAGGCCCAAAAATCATAACGAGGGCGGGTGACGGGAAACTCATAATTGAGTTTGAAGACCCTTATGAGGAATTTAGTGAAGACTGTTCTTTAAAGTAAAATAACATTTTAGGCACTGCTTTCATTATAATGGTACTTATGGTGGTGTAAAATTGTGCTAGTGACATTTTGAGGTTCGTTTGAATTGCAACACATATATTTTCATATTGACCTTTGATTATTATATACATGAAGTAGTTTATCTTGGAATTGTTCATGATCAATCATACATTTCATTTATAGCTAGAATATAGTTTTGGTTGATTTGACCCATTTTTGTCAAAAAAGTATGGTATTGTACCGAACATTGGAGAACATCAAGCCTGAAAATTGTTGAGAGTGAAATATTGTGGGTTTTAAATTATGTATTGGCAAGCACTGTATTATGAACATAACCCAAGCTAAAATAATAGGGGGTTGGTAAAGGGGTAAGTTTCATTTTTTTTCCTTGAAAATTAGAGTATTACACGTTTATTTCAGATGATGTATTTCTGTTATCATTTTCTTCTGAATTATGCAGAAAAATGTTTCCCTTCAACGAACCGAACCCAATTATCCCGCCCCCAGAAAAAAGTAAAATGGGGGGGGGGGGAACATGTTGAAAATGAACAACACACACCCAAAAAAAATGAAATGTAAACCCATTGATGGGTAATCTCACAACCACTAACTTGAAAAATTGTTTGAATTGTTCAAATAATTCAGATACCACTGTGAAATGAACCCGACCCACATCAATAGAAGTAAAGAACTATGTGTAGAAACAGAGCAGCCAGACAGCTAGTAGATGGCCTCTAAAGTGACTGTACAATAGGCTACCTACCACCAGGGATGTATCTGGGAGAACAGGCCGGATTGGCAGGACAGTACAGTGTACATGTATTAGGAAACCCATAGAATGCAAGGCTGATAGTCTACACATGCAGACACCATGGTATGGCGTACAGTATGGGACTTGTGCACATACTGTAGATGCACAATAATGCAATACAATGCACCACTGCCGTACCTCGGCTACCTGTTGTACCCCGGGGTACCGACGTGTGCAGCGCCTTCTCATGTTCAATAAATGTAATTTTCTTCCAGTTATGATCACTGAATCGGTTGTTATGATGGGCAGAGGCTGTGCAAGTGGCACAACAAAAAAGGCAATAAACTTCCGAAAAATGGGTAAAAATGAAGCTAAATTTGTTATTTTCACCCTCATTACATAACTTTTGCATAATTTTGTAAGCCAGGGTACAGTGCTAAAAAATAAATAAATAATTCAACAAAATGGCGGATTTCTATTTGGTACCCCAGGGTACCAAATACTGCATCATATGTCCATCCAGCTGCTATTTGAGGTGATGAAAGGGAAGTCTACAACTGCAAGCAGACCGTCTTGTAGATTATGAAAGAAGGTATATCTGTATTTGTATGTGTGGAATCAGTTGGATGATGACAAATAACGGTTAAAGGCACCGTAAAACAATGTTTTCAGTTCAAAAAATAAGAGCTACATGATTCCCCAAGCTACCAGTATCTCTGATAGGGTCTAAAAAATAAAGCCCTAAAAAAATTGCAGTTCAAAACGATCATTAAGTGCATTAATGAAGTAAAAATCAAAATGTTGAGAAACCATTTCAGTTTTCCCCATTAACTGCAGTGTTGTAGAATTTTCATCGGCCGAGAATAATTCATGTGCCAGTTTTTATCAGTGCATATTGTACTAGTGACAGCATATTTGTTTGAACTTTTGTGTTCTAGGGTGTTTATTTGTCCTTTCAAACACTGTCATATACGTCAGATAGCAAAGTTTGACAATTTTTAAAGTGGGTCTTCCACAGTCTTTAACACTGTTATTGTTGCTTGGCTTAGAAGTGTGTTACTCACTGTTACTTTATGTGTGTGACCTTTCAAAAATTTGATTTTTTTTTTTCTAAAAATTCAAGAGTAATTGAGACATTACCTTTTAACTTGTGTACATGTACACTGTAGCTTGTTCACTGTATCTTTATTTTATGAGAAAAATTATTTGTAGTCATTTCATTTAGATACACTCCAGCTGGTGTAGGCTAGACTGTAAAATGTTTCAACCAGTTTGGCTCTAGAGGCATTTTATTTTTATTCCTGCCAATCATGTCAGCACCCTTTAATCTGACAAATCTTTCATCAATCTCTTGTGAAGTGTAGACTTGATATGCCAGACATCAGAAAACATCCTCAAACCTACCAAACATAATGATAGGCCTATATTGTGTTTTTTAAATGATAGCGAGGAGATATCGCTGCACATTGGCGGAAATATTTCAAGGCTCATGCTTTTCAGGGGCCTAGGTTCATTCGGAAAAACAATGCAAGAAAATGCATTTTTCGCCATACTTATAATGCGCAGTTCTAATATTGTACTCTGCCATTTAAAAAGGTAGATGTAAATGTAATACAAAAAGGATAGCAACTGGATCAGACAGATGTGAGGTCAAGTAAAGTTCAATCTTGTCTGGAAGGCAGTGACCAAATGGAAATGGCACTGCTATAAGAAAAAAAAGTTTTAAAGGCCATGTGTAGTTTTGGTTAATGATAAAAAACAAAATTTTCTGCTATTTTGTTTTTAGATACAGTGTACATGTATAACCCTTGCTGTTGAAGCCCTGAGAATGATACATTCTGAAATGCTTTCATCGTTTAGGAATTAATCAAAGAAATATGAAAAGTCACCGACTATTTTACCACAGGAAATTATTAAAATAGTGATATCTGCTCTCCAAATTTAAAAATCGTAAAATGTCAGTAGTTGAAACAATTTCTGGTAGGTTTTCTGTAATGTTTTCTGATGTCCAACCTTAAAATGTAATACTTTGTGAAATTTGTATGATCGACCAAAACTATTGTCAAGGAAATTATTAGATTTCCTGCTGCAACCACAAAGAATTGAGCCTCATAAATATTAAAGGATGTTTGAAGAGAAACCTAGCTTTATAAATACTTCAGAGTGGGGGATTAAATTTTGTTTTGATGACAGAATATTTATAGATGTCTGCTTGAAATCATTATTACCGTGTTGTTCTCTTGTCAAAGGGCTAATATGATTCTTGAGAATATGTACAAGATTTTATCGCCTTGTCATTCTTGTGGTTGTTTTCTGTACTCACAAAATTTGCGAAAATAAAACCAATGCAAAATATATAACATACTACATGTATATATGTCTAACATGTACATGTACCTCAATACCTCCTTATTGCTAATCATTGTACTGTACAACATGCATATTACCATCAGGGCTGCCACTCAAAATTTTAATTTTCCCCTACGCCGCATGCGTATTTTCCCCTACGGACACTACTTTTCCCCTACGCCTCAATAGGCCAATTTTTACCGATGGAGCTATTGTTTTCCCCTACAAAAATCCACTTTTCCCCTACGAAGATACATTTTCTGTACAAAATAATCTTAGTAAATGCAAGAGATGTATTTTAATTGAGAAAGTTGACATTGAGATCACATCGATACTGCGGCATGCGCGCGTTATGATTTTCGTAATATACAATATAGATCTAGTGAGTTAGTGACCAACTTGGACAATGGACTACCCAAATAATGTCTACAGACGAATATGGGAGTTCTTATAAAATCTTTGAGGATTTAAGAATATTTTTTTGAAAATTGTCAAAAATCCCTTCTTTCCCCTACGGAAGGTGATTTTCTCCGTAGGGACTCCCTACTCCCTACGGTTGGCTAAAATTCCCTACTGTAGGGATTTTCCCCTATGAGTGGCAGCCTTGACTACCGTACAGCATGCTTTCTACCTCGTCATGCAGCCTCTAGTTGCTCAACTTGGCTGCATACTCCATCAAATCTGTGTTCTGAATTTCATGCACGTGGTCTGTTGTGGTGCACAGATAGGGGTCTGAACAAATCTGTGCTATAGACTAGTACTCCCATAGGCCCTTTGTTATAGCTGCTCCTGACTGTACTTGATAGAAACAGAGAATTTACCAAATTAGTCTTGGTTCAAGTCAGTGTGGAATGTCGTCTAGGTCTCAGAGTCTCTGCATGCAGACTACGTAGCTGCTATGCTGGACTGGAGCCCCTGGGCTGGCCTGGATGGGTCAAACAGTGTCTCTATTGTTGAATGACCTCTTGTCTATTTATAGTGTGGGTTCAGCCTGCCTCTGCTTAGTCTAAGTTTCAGACTGCCTTTTTGTACCAATATTGGAACTTGTCTGGGTGTGAGTCCTGGAAACTTAGAAGTCTTCTGATTATGAGAGTAGTTTAAAACCATTTTCAGTATCCCCCTCTTGGAGTAAGAATCGCTTCATGTACTGTCTTTATGATGAATGCTGCTTCATAGGAAACAGATGATGTGACATCCCAGCTCCACGAACGTAACAAGGGCTCGACAAAACTGGCGACAGAGAACGTTACGACATCTGCGACCGTTGCTGATTGGCCTAAACCCGTAAGGTCTTAACTTGTGCTGGAGTTATAAGTACACAGGTTATGTCCTTAGGGTAGTAGGCCAGACAGACACTTCAGCGTTGGACTCTGGGTGGGGGGAGCTCCTGGGGGTGGGGATCACTTTTTTTGGTCCTTGTCACATTGACAAACTTAACCCCCCACCTCCACAACACCACCACCACCACCACCACATCTAGCCTGGATATAGTTTTACCCTTTCTCTGGCACAGGAACAAAACGACGCAGATCGACGAAGGCTTCTTGTCAGTTTTTACCAGCTTTGACCCATAAACTATAAACTGGAATAATGGTTGATAGAAATCATTCAAGACTTCCACATTCCATTGGTTTCCAGGTAAAAACACATTATACGTATATTTTCATTATAATATGGGAACTGTTCACTTCAAATGTAATATAGTAAGTAGGATTAGCAGTTTAACCCTACTGATATAAGGTTGTCACCACGGCACTTCTGCTCAGTACCATAGGAACCACAGACTCAGACCGTTAATACACACAATATGATTTAGAGGCCTGTGGCGTGAAGCTACCATCCAAATTTTCTGTTGTATTCACCATTAACATTATCCCACGTGTACATGTACATGTAGATTTTGGTGTCAGTACTTTGTCAGCATGAGGATTTGTGAGGAGGCTTGGTTAAAAACAAAGTGTTCTCTTGTTCTCAACTGCTTTCTTCTTCAGAATACTATCAGATCATGCATGCTGTGTCTGAAAAGGTTTGTAAGAAATAACTGTAAAAATTATAATTGATGATACATACATGTAGTTGTATATACCAGTTTAATTCGTAGATAATCATAGGCTTACATTTCCGGTATTATGTATTGATCACTACTTTGACTAAGTGTTATATCTTACTCATTATTTTCTTTATGTAGGGAATGATACCTAAAAAGCAATGTATTTTGAATTATTTAAATTTCATTTCCTTTCATATAGTTTTGTTTGATTTTTATTTTGTGTCTTAACTCTTAACGTGTTGAGCATTTCTGAACAGTGCTTTAACTTTTAACAAATGCACAAAAGTGTTGTGTATAAAAGTTGTAAATGAAAGTATACTCTTTCTAACAATGTGATTTTATTACAATGTTGCTGTCACGTTATGTATTAAAACGAATGAATAAGTTTCCCATTTCACGAAATGATAAGAATCTTAGAAAAATGTACCATTTTTATGAGAGATAAGTGAGGGCTGTTCTATGTAAATTTGTAATAAGATAATTTACTGTCATAATTTTCATTTTCATGGCACAAATTGAAAGGGAACTGCTTGTGGCACAAAATCACGCCAGCGACACGTTAAGAGCTAAGTTGAGTTACGTACTTCGTTTTTGCATGAATTTGTCAAATTTTTCATTTTCAGTTGTACGACGTTTTGGTTTTCAGTTTGCATGCCTATTTCTGTTCTGCTGTTTGGACGGGACCCGTAAGTTCTAAACCTGTGGTGTAAACAGATCTGGTACACAGGCTTAGATCTTCGGGTACCCGTTCGGATACGCACGTTTCGCACCGCATGCCTGGCCTCATTTCAGCACTACCTTATGTTTCAGGAGTTTGGAGTTTTGTTTCTTACCTCCCTGGGCCCTATTGCATAATATTTTGTTGTGGTTTTGTTTTTGTGAAATTCATGACTAAACAACAGCAAACATTCCTGATATACGAGGGTGGACAAAGTGAACGAAAATGCAGTAAAATTACGAAAATCAACACTTGCAGATCTGCACCAAATAATACACATAAAGTCAATAGAGTTGTAAATCCTCTGGCATGTTAAGTGTTAAAGCAAAACTGCAAAAATATCGAAATACACTAAACCAAGGAAATCTTCTGCAAAAATTTGAAAACTCTGGCAAGCATGATTTTAGTTTTACCTTAGGGGAAAAACTCTACTTAACAAATTGGAAAAAAA
>JZLH01S0312422.1:23274-34211 GCA_001188425.1 Eucidaris tribuloides
TCTCTAGACTGGCACCTACTTCACAATATCAAGCAAAATCATGAGACATGTTTCAGTGGGTAATAACAAGAACTTTAGTTATGGTTAGTTATGTTACGAAAAGAGGACATGGAAAAAAATGACAAGTCTTTGTCCTCAAAGTTTCCTCACCCTGTTTTCAACTGAAACAAACTGTGGTATTCATGCTATTTCTGGCATCTTGATAAGTCATTTGATATATAACTTATTGATAAAATTATTTTCATTTTTACCTACATCATCAAAAACATGGTTAGTTACGTTACGGTTAGTTACGTTACATTTTGTCCATCCACACAAATTTGCGTTTATTCATGTCTTTTTCAGATTTAGTATGCATATGTGGGGCTTTATTACTTTCAAAACAATGAGAAGAGGCTATTGGCATGGAAAAAAAATGCAGAATAAATTATAGTTTTTCATAAAACTGAGATTTAGTCACACTAGTCCCACATGTGGTATTTCATGTATGGTTCTGATTCTCCTAGAGGGTGCTGTTAAAGACGTAAAATTTGGAGTAGAAATGATGTCCCCCATTGTTTCTTCATGATTCATACCCGTTCAAACCATTAAAATGTAATACGATTCGAGATAGACCAATTTATATAATTTGTGATTTGTCCAATAATTCACGGAATTGCCCATATAATATTTTCATTATAATGTGGGAAAAGTTCACTTCAAATGTAATATAGTAAGTAGGATTAGCAGTTTAACCCTACTGATATAAGGTTGTCACCACGGCACTTCTACTCAGTACCATAGGAACCACAGACTCAGACCGTTAATACACACAATATGATTTAGAGGCCAGTGGCGTGAAGCTACCATCCAAATTTTCTGTTGTATTCACCATTAACATTATCCCACGTGTACATGTAGATTTTGGTGTCAGTACTTTGTCGGCATGAGGATTTGTGAGGAGGCTTAGTTAAAATCAAAGTGTTCTCTTGTTCTCAACTGCTTTCTTCTTCAGAATACTATCTGATCATGCATGCTGTGTCTGAAAAGGTTTGTAAGAAATAAACTGTGTTATAAAAATTATAATTGATATATATTTAATTCGTAGATGTTTAATATATTAATCATAGGCCTATATTTCTGGCATTATGTATTGATCACTACTTTGACTAATGGTTATATCTTACTCATTATTTTTTTTATGTCAGGAATGATACCTAAGAAGCAATGTATTTTGAATTATTTAAATTTCATTTCCTTTCATATAGTTTTGTTTGAGTTTTATTTTGTATCTTAACTCTTAACGTGTTGCGCATTTCTGGACAGTGCTTTAACTTTTTACAAATGCACAAAAGTGTTGTGTATAAAAGTTGTAAATGAAAGTACACTCTTTCTAACAATGTGATTTTATTACAATGTTGCTGTCACGTTATGTATTAAAACGAATGAATAAGTTTCCCATTTCACGAAATGATAAGAATCTTAGAAAAATGTACCATTTTTATGAGAGATAAGTGAGGGCTGTTCTATGTAAATTTGTAATAAGATAATTTACTGTCATAATTTTCATTTTCATGGCACAAATTGAAAGGGAACTGCTTGTGGCGCAAAATCACACCAGCGACACGTTAAGAGCTAAGTTGAGTTACGTACTTCGTTTTTGCATGAATTTGTCAAATTTTTCATTTTCAGTTGTACGACGTTTTGGTTTTCAGTTTGCATGCCTATTTCTGTTCTGCTGTTTGGACGGGACCCGTAAGTTCTAAACCTGTGGTGTAAACAGGTCTGGTACACAGGCTTAGATCTTCGGGTACCCGTTCGGATACGCACGTTTCGCACCGCATGCCTGGCCTCATTTCAGCACTACCTTATGTTTCAGGAGTTTGGAGTTTTGTTTCTTACCTTCCTGGGCCCTTTTGCATAATATTTTGTTGTGGTTTTATTTTTGTGAAATTCATGACTAAACAACAGCAAACATTCCTGATATACGAGGGTGGACAAAGTGTATGAAAATGCAGTAAAATTACGGAATTTTACACTTGTGAATTGTTGGTCTTAACTCTTAATGTGCCGAAGTCTCAGATCTGCACCAAGTAATACCCATAAAGTCCATAGAGTTGTAAATCCTCTGACATGTGAAGTGTTAAAGCAAAATTGCAAAAATATTGAAATATAGTAAACCAAGGAAATTCTCTGCAAAAATTTGAAAACTCTGGCAAGCATGATTTTAGTTTTACCTTAGGGGAAAAAAAACTCTACTTAACAAATTGGAAAAAAAAGAATGAGATATCTTGGGCTGGGGTCTATTGAAAGTACAGTATGAAAATTAAATTGTCTTCAACAGGTTACAGTTTATCTCTTGGTGCCAAGCATTGGCAGCTCCATACTAAAAACTACACCAGAGCTAACCTGTGGGACTGAGAGGGGTTATGCAATAGGGCTCAGTTGTGTTTAGGATTTGATTTACGTACCTTAGCTCTGCACGTTGTGTTGAGTTTTGTGACGGTGATTTTTGTTAAGTCTTTGTGGGTGAACTTGGATTTTCATTTTGTAAAGCACTATAAAAAGATCATTAGTATGGTTCATTTTTTAAAAACTGTTTACATTGTCAAGTGATTCCTTTGACATTGAGAACACTCACCAAGGGCTGAGTATTAGATTACAGTTGCCAAGTTATCTGGAGAGGGGAATTGAAGACAGTATACCTATCAACTGTACCCCAATTAATTTTTTTCATTTGAATTTATCTAAGTGCATTTAACCAAGATGCAGTTTCAGTGTTGCAACATTAATTGTTTCTGTGCAAAAATAGCTACCATTGAGCAGAGTTCAATCTTATTATTATCTTCTGTCGTTTTTGATATCATTGCATGATTAGATGTTTACTTTATTTTCAGACTTTTAGTTTTCATGTTGATGTATATATATGTATATGTATGTACATGTATGTTTCAAGTGCTACCTTATATACAGGGAAACAGTGTGAAGCTCATTAAAAACTACAGTTGCTTTAAGAAAATGGTTGCAGGTGGTTTATGTGTTCTGTTCAAGAAATTGGTGTGTTTTACCTTTTTTTTGGCGGGGGTAGACCCATTACTGAGCCAAGTTTGGAATTAAACTGCAATGAAGTTTGGCAAGTGTTTGTTCTAAAGGAGAGAATATAAGCCAAAATTTTATCACCATAAGGATGTTGTCATAAAACTGGAAGGTCATTGCTACTTGTAAGCCCAAGGTAAACATCAAAGGCCATTACACACTCCTTAACCCAAGGTTGTCTACATTTAATTGTCACCTTTTTCTTTAGATATATATGTACATGTATGTTATATTGGGGTGTATGCATTGCATTGCAGACCAGTATTTCACGTTTACTTTTTTTCTTGTTTGAAGGAGTCATGTAAAAAAAGCCCATTTGAGCTTTGAATGACTCTGCCACTCATGTTTATGCATCATCATGTCATTTCTTTTGGTCACGAATTGTGATGTTTTGAAAATGGAAATTGGAAATTTAATAAAGAATTTCATGGTTGGAATGTGCCCAACTGGTCTGCCCTGGCTGTCACAGGTACTGATTAATTTGACTTGATTTGACTTAATTTGAACCACTATGTTCAAAGTCTCATTGTGTGGTCTGGCAGATGGTCCATAGCATGTTCCCGGCAGAAAGACCTTCACAAATAAAAATTTCCTTCCAAACCACTGTTTTTTTTCACATTCATGTAAAATCAAAGTTGTGTGATATTTTTCTGTCAGTTAGTGCAAATATTAAATAGGACAATATTTCTTAAATGAATTTACTGTCAAGGCCCTTCTGCTGGGAACATAGGTAGGCTAAGGTCCTTCTGCCCACCACAGTACAACTATTTTTAAAAACTATTTTGCGTTATTGGTATTTATATTTTGCGTTATTGGTATTTATATTGCCAATAGAGATTCTGTAGGTCTGTGCATGATAAAATCAATTGGATACAATTATGTATGTATTTGTTAAATAAAAACAGTGAAATGCCTAACCATTCAAAATTGGTGAAGCATTTGAAAGAAATGTGCAGGTAGCAAGGAGTGTGCAATTGGGAATGAGATCACCAGATCAGAAACTAAGGAATGTCCAAAAATAGAGGATTCTTTGCTTGTCAATAAACAAGGATTAGAAAGGGTACACTGAAAAAAGGCATAAAGAAAGAATTGTTATTCAGTGGATCGGTAGTGTCAATTCTCTGTCAACTGCCTGATTTTGAGATTTGAAACATCTGAATTTTGGGGGGTATTCTCAAACCTGTTTCTCTGTTTGTGTATATGAACTGGGCTTTGTTTTCTTGTTTCAGTATGGACCAAAACAATTATTTGTACCACAAGAAGGAAGCAAATGACAAATTACTTAAATTAAAGTTATTGGTGTTAAAGACAGAGTACAGGATTTGCATGCGAGAAAACAGCAAAATGAATGAGATCAGCTCAAATTGTTCACAGTGTGAAGATTAGTAAACACCTGTCATAGAACCTTTGGATAGCATATGTAGTTTTGGTGAAAATCTGGACATTTAAACTTCAAAATTTACACAGTGACATGCACATGCACGGGCCGTTCCGTTAGTTCCAAATTTGTCCGATCAGCCGTAAGCTGAAAGTTGCGTGGAGTTTAGCAGTTTAACCAATCAGTGTGCACCGTGGGTCGTGCGAACGTACACATAACTGTGATCCGCAATTTGAGCAAAATTTAAACTCGTGGAAAAAACAATATTCTGGTAGCATATCGTTTAAAACAACAAGTTCATGACATATGGATCTCGAACTTTTAACACACCGTTTGTAAGTACTAAACTACTGCTTGGTATTGATAATGAAGGGAAGTGATGGACTTGCAAATCCTGAAATCTATCTTTAAGCATATCTCTATTTCCAATACAGGCAAAATGATCAATCTACTGAAAGATATTTAGTCAAAATAATAGTGTGAATTGGCATAAATGCCAATAGCAGATTTAGGCACATTTCTCATTTATGAGAAATGACACACTTTTTACTTGCTTCCTTAAATTGCCAAAAGTAGGGCAGTGTTACTCTTCACTCATAATCTTACATTTCTGTATGAACCAGAAACTCATAGATATACTCTGTATTTGCATATAACTGAATCAAAGAGGGTAGCTGAATAGTACCCCGACTGAAAAACGGGAACAGCCCTTCTTTGTGTACCAGTCTGGGCTATTATAAGTCTTAGTAATTAGCCTGACGTAATCCTATTGTTGACAGTTTCTTCTTCCTAGGCCCAGACAGCTCCCAGAGCATCCGTCTTAAGACGGGCATTATTCGGTCCTCCTTACGATTGTCTGTGGGAGATAGAAGCAGGCCAATGATTTGTTAAAGTGCTGCGACCCATTCTTTGGCTGTATTGATCGGTTGGAGTGTTCGTCCTTTGTTGCGTATTGTCTGCGCCTGTCTGGGTCTCTTGTAGTCTGCGTCTGCGTTGGCGCTTCGCAGCCCGCGGACAAAAGAGACCAAATCGCGACGAGACGCCTGAACGCTGTATTACTGACTGAGGAATTTGGTGAGGTGAGTGTGACTGACTGAGAGAGGGGTGTTGGATTTGTTCCGAGTGGCGAGGCTCAATGTGTGTTGTACAGTGGATGTGTTTGTGTGTGTGTGTGTTTTCAAAGGGTCTAAATGGAATATTGCATGAGCGAGGAGTGGGCACGTGTCTGTTGTTCGTCCTGCCAGGTACAAGTGTTCAAGTTTTGATTTGAACTTCATCATTTATTTTATGCTATAATTTGCGTGTGTATTTAAAACTTCTAACTTTACATGGTTACCACTTATGTCTTGTACTTGACGATGCAAGAATGTATTATTTCTTTTTGTGTATATTTTAAAGCTTCAAACTTTACATTATTACTACTTGCACTGTATGTGTTACTACTACTGTACTCTGGAATTTGTGCAATGTGAATAAATAGCATTATTATTTATTATCATTATTGTTATTACTTAACTTTGCAAGAATGTATGTAAGAAAACTAGAAACTCTATGGGTTTCAGATCAAGACTGTCATTCTTTGTCTTGCTCTCATGAATTTATGTTGGATGTCATTTCAAATGGGAGCATTATTTATACTAGTCAACAATTGTCTCTCTAAAGCTAATCCTTTGAATGACACTGCCACAATATCACTTGCAACATTTATGGCGTTTGTGAGAAATCAATCGCTTGTCGTGCACATTGCATTTGTGAGCCTACTCCATGCAGATGAAACAATTAATAATTAATAAATTTCATCGGAAACTCATCGTTTGTTGCGCATATTATATTACCATCATGAATGGAACCAGGCAGTGCCAGTGGCTCCGCCCCCTTTTAGCAAATTAATACCAAGCTTTAACTTATCACAAATCAATTTGGTTTAACTTTACACCAAAGCTATCACATATGAATACCATACAATATATTGGCATACATGTACAGTTTAAATTGAGTAAATGCTATTGACATAGTGGGTGTGGTATTCCCTGCAGGCCAGGTGTACGTGTGTGTGTGTGTATGTCAATATAGCGGTAGACCATTTGTGGCTGTGTTTCTGCAGTTTCATTCTCGGGAGTCAGATTGACCATTGATACAGTATTAGGGCCTGTTTAAGCGCTCTTCTAGCAAACCCAGCCACCAGAGGAGGCGCCTGAACACCCCTAAAACGAACCGTACCATACCGTACTGCGCCAGAAGCGTGCCAGGTAGGACTACCTCCCAATGTGGTCTAGAGCGTGCCAAGGCGAACCGTACTGTACCACAATAAGCACCTGAACGCATTCTGCAATACTTTAACGTGTGTCCCCCCCCCCCCAAAAAAAAGTCAATTAAGGCCAGGGAGAATAAAAAAAATCAGGGACAAGGTTTGAACATGGTGCCCTCTAACTGTTTTCCTCAAAATTTTGTTTTTCCACATGGCAAAATTCTTGTGGTATTGCCACCCCTATCCCCAAATACTTACTAAATTATGAATTCATGTCTAGGTACACAAATATTTTTTTTTCATTGTTAGTGTTAAAATACATATTTTTTCTACTCTTCACCGAAAGCACTTGTGGTCACATGAATAAATTTATGGTTACAGTAACTTTTGAAAAGGTTAAATTTCTCATACTAATTTCTCCTCAGTCATATTCTTCAATTCTCCAAGTACAAAGTTTGCAAACGATTATAACTCTTCATATTTACTTTGTGAATTGCAATTTTGTTGATTTATTCTAGGCATTTTGTTACCTTCTGAACATTTCCGGGTAGTGAATGGCTAAATATAGCAAGCATGTTTTCAATGATTCCAAACGTACACATGATGGTATGAAAACAAATTAGGGAATTTACCTACAGCTGTATACAGTCAACTTCCTCCTTCCTCATACACATGTACTAGGTATTATTAAACCCCTTAGTCCCACAGGTTGATTTCTGTGTTGTTTTAGATATGAGCAGTCGCTGCCTGAGACAAAGAGGGTTAAACTGCTTAGTCTCATGCATGTGACAGCCTCATACAAAAACAACATAAAAATTAATCTGTGGGACTAAAGGAGTTGTAAAGTTGTTGTGTTTGAGTCAATTTTCACTTGACCGCCAAATCGTGATTGATTCAAAATAGATAACTTCAATGAATTCATTGTGACTTCAAAAATATCCTAGCTGGCATTGTAATAAAAATTACACCGCAAGACAGTGTAGCAAATACACAGGGGCTAAGGGCGATTTAGCCTCCAAAATTATCAAAATTGCCCCATTAAATCATTAAACTGCCCACTAGAATCACTAAATCAGGCTTGAAAGTAGCCCCGAAAAATAAAATTTTATTTTCTTCCTTGCCACAAGATGTATGGTATTTATCTACAACTCTTAAAGACGCTATATAACACTGTGGAAGACTCGTTCAAAAAATTGTCGAACTTTGCTATCTGACAATTTGAATGGACAAATAAACACCATAGAACACAAAAGTTTGGACAGTTATGCTGTCATTAGTACAATATGTGCAGATACAAATTGGCACAATTATTCTCAGCCGATAGGAAATTCTGCAAAACAGCAGTCTATGGGGGAAAGCTGGAATGGTCTCTCAATGATTTTCACTTTTGTAAAGCACTTAACGATCGTTTTAAACTGCAATTTTGTCAGGGCTTTATTTTTAGGCTGTATAAGAGACACTGGTAGCGTGGGGAATCATGTAGCTCAGATATTTTTAAACTGGAATCGTCGTTATACAATGCCTTTAAATACAACACTTTCTCCATCTTGCACAGACATGTATAAAAAGCTACATGTACAATTAGCTGTCTGAAGTTAACTCTACACCCCAACAGTTCAATGTACCTACTGATTTTGACTACCTTATTTATATTTTGTGAGTTTATCAAAAGTTTTCCATTTTGTATCCCACAGATTTTCTTGTGATTCAAAGAAGATGGCTGCGGGATGGAGTGTACACCCATGTCTTGGCTGCCTATGGGCTGATTTTGTCCTTCATTTATACATGTACACCGGTATGATTTCAAAACTGAAAATACAACGAGTATAATACCTCCATTCAACACTTCAAGTTGGCCAGAGAGGTAATAGTAATAGAATAAAAATATCTTGGTTAATTATGCATTTCAGTTTCAGAACTATTCAGTGAGATGGTCACACCTATCATATTCCCAGTATATCTGTGTGCAATTTTGATGCTAAAAAAAGCTGTAGCAATAATATCATTTTCCAGTTGATTAATTGCTTTCTAGAGTCAGTGATCAATTCTTAAATTTATTATTCTGTTACTTTCAAGTTGCTTGGCATGTTCAATTACTTTGTCTTTGTTCAGTTTATATCTTTATTTAGATTTAATCATTACATCAGTTTAAAGATAAATGACATGATTGTGGCACTAGTCTTCAACTTGGGTAAAACTAGTCTAGAATCAAATAAACTATGCAAGGATTCTACTGTGAAAATTTTGTAGTCAAAAGTTGACTAATTTTAAAAGACCTGCCATCATTTATGCCTTATGAAAGACAAATTTGTTGTGTAGTTTTCTATGGATTTAATTTCTCTCGGGGCACGAGAAATGCAGTGCTGGTATGTTCAAGCTTGATTCTTCTTAATAAACAAATTCAAGACAAATCCTTCCAGCCAGGAGATATACTCCAGCTAGTGTATAGTCCGGTACATGTATAGCTATCAAACAATTTGGTTCGAGAGGCATTTTGTATTTCGCCCCCTTTCCTGTCACTGCTCTTTAAGTAATAAGGTAATGTGTAGTGTATGTGTGTGACTAGAGTTTTCCCAATTATAGTTCATGTGAATCACTATACCTAATGGGGGAACGTTTTGTATATTTGTTAAAATGTGATAAATAACATTAAAAGTGTGAATTCTTGGTTACGAAGTTATGATGTCATAGTGAGTATACATGTAGCAAAAGGCCCTGAGGCCTGTGCGATCATGCTTTTGAGGAAAACAGATTTGAATATTACCCATACCTATCAAAATCAGCAACACGTATCTTGATCTGACCACCAACCTCAAGAGGGAAAGATTACTTCATGTAAAGCTAGGATTAGAAAATGAAATATGAAATAACTTATTTTCATAACCTGTTGAGAAACTATTAAGGATATTATTCTAAAATTGTAAAAAAATTCCTCATTTATTATTAATACAACAGACTCTTTATCAATGACGGTGCAGTGCTTTCCTGACCATGATATCAAAAGATGCATGGACCCTGCAACTTCGCTGCCATGTTCTTTTTTGGCCCAAAATGTCAGATAGCCCATTTTGTGTCCCTTTGGGACAAGTCAACCCCTGTTTTGTACCCATGTGTGACCAGAAAAATTCCTAAACCACCAAAATACCCCAAACAAGGATTTCACATGTTGTAATATCTCCTCTTAAAAAATTAAGTCTTGTTTTAAACCCTAAATAAAGTTTGAATAAGTTTGAGAAAAGTATGGGGAAAGTACTCCTATTTAAAAGAAATTGATATTGAACCCCGTAAAAACACCCCTTTTTATGTGGTTGTTGGATTGCACATGCTTAATACAGCACTGGGATTGACTCTCCCTCATCCCCCACCCCCAAGGCTTTGCCTCTTCCAGGAGCTCAATTAAGACAATATTTTTTACACTGTATGACTAATTTGTCATCTCTTTCTATTCCCACTCCCAGATGAAAATTCAGAGTATGCTCCATGGTGCAGAACTTGTCTTCAGTGCCAAGGATATCTTCAAGACTCCTGGGCTGGTGACTTCCACCTTATGGCATCGGTCTTGGGTCACCTGTCGCATCTTGGGGATGAGGATAGTTGCTATGACAACGGGCAGCATTGTGGAAGAACACTGAATCAGATACATCATAGAGTAAGTACGGAAATTAAAGTCAAGATCTACCACTTTATTCTTAGCCACATTTTTTTGTTCACATCAGCGTATTATGACAACTACCCCAGAGGACAGCTTCCCGAGGGACATCTCTCCTAGAGGACAACTCTCCCACAGGATAACCCCTTAGAGGACAACTGCTCAATGTCGAGTTGGACCTTTTTTGACTGGAAACATTGTTTATCTCCACCTGGCGGAGTTGTTCGGGGGGGGGGGGGCAGCGTCCTCTGAGGGAGTTGTCAAGTGGGAGTCATGGGGGGGGGTAGTTGTCCTAGAACCGTTTATCAGACATCATTTTGAATGAAAGGAGAATAACACAATAGGAGAAACTGAGTCTGCTCCGCAACACAACCTTTCCATAAGGTTACTCCAGGTGACTTGGGCTCAGACCTTGCGAGACCTAGGCCACCAGAAATTGGTCTTGAGGCCAGATTCAGATACAACCCTGCTGGCTGCATGGTACCATTTTGGTACTTACCACCAAAAGCAGAGCAAGTGTGGAGTAGCAAGTATCTACGTACTCCACTGTGTAGGGCAAGTTTAAAACTTTTTTAAAATGTTCATTT
>JZLH01S0312445.1:4660-17230 GCA_001188425.1 Eucidaris tribuloides
TTTCTAACCCTTAAGCAAAAGTAAAATGTTATTTATTCAATGTCGTCAATCGACATCTACGATGTAGTATGAAATGAAGTGTGATGTTTTGATCCCGTATCTTTATAACCATCGTGTTGGTCCAATTTTGATAAGTGAGTTACTTAGAATGAAACTGTTTGAGTAAGTAATGGTGTTTTACTTTGCCTGTGGATCTTATCAACGCGTGGGCCTTAACTAGTGTAGGGCGGAAATGTTTGTTGAAGCATAATAATACTAAGAAAAACATCATCATCAATATAACAGCTACTGGGTAAAGTTGTAGTAATAATATGTAGTAGAAAGTAGTAGAGAGAGAAGTAAAAAAGCAGTTTATGTAAAGGCAGTAATTAGCAGTAAGTAGAAATGAGTAGTAACTCTCTAGTAGTGAGTTTGCTAGTTAGTAGTAGTAGTAGTAAATATGAGTAGTAGTAAGTAGTAGTAGTAGGCAGTTTTGGCTTCTGTTATGATAGTGGTGGTAAGCGTAAGTGGTAGTTGGAGTTGTTTTGGTTCGTTGTGGTTTATGAAATGTGGTTGAAAAGTTCTGTGTACTTCCAAGTTACTGTTTGTTCTTGTTAGATGGTTGTGGTTGTAAGGGGCGCTAACGATAAAGATGGAAGGGAAAATTATATAATGCGTGTAAACAATTGAACCCAAATCAACTGGTGGTCTACATTTTCACCATTAGTAACGTTTGTTTCAAAGTCAACAGATAATTTTCTAACTTTACAGTCAAATAATGAACGGCCCATAATATGAGCTTTGTGGTTCACACATTGAAAAAAAAATACTTCATCTCTTGTTTATACTTATCAAAACAACTGTGCACACTTCAGATAAAACGTAGACGCAAAGTACGACAAACACCAACCACTAGGTTGACATCCATGTGAGGTAATATTAATGTCCTTTTCTATTTTTTTTTTTTGTTGGGGGGGATGGGGGGTGAGGAATTGGGGAAATGTCATTACTGCCTACATAGTAAACCCAGTGGGCTGTAATAATAACCAGAGACAACTATAAGACACAAGCTTTAATAGGCCTATTATTATTAAAAACACAGCAGTTAGGATCACTGGGGCCAAAAACCAGAGCGATGTCATCTTGTGAACACCCGTTAACGATACTAAACTTGTGGTTATTGTAGTTTATTATAAAATGAATGCTAAATGATTTAATTTGTTCCAGGGCCCAGAGCTTGTTGACAACGGGATGCGGGACTGGATTAAGTACACGGTCCAATAATCTACTCGCTATTCTTCAGTGCTGGGGAATCGACGGGCGAATGCGAACCCTTTATTCCAAATCGACTTGGGCCGGCAGCCGCCTAATAGCTACTGCATGGAGGAAAGGCGTTATTTGGCATCCGATTCACGAACAGAGATGAAAACGATTTAATGCCAAGGACTATGCTGAGGTAGCATAAATGGTGAACATCGATAAAGAGTGAATGATCGGTAGGACTAACCTCCAACGCTGCGTTGTATTAACTGTCCACTGGCTCCTATGGGCTGGGGGGGTTACGTGGCTACTACTTCATAAATCATGGACCGTCGGTAAATAAGACAGAGGGGGCGTTAAACGGCAGAAACCTGTGAGAAACCGAAAGGGCGTTCAACGCAAAACCGTTGAGTAAACGCAAAAGGGCGCTAATCACGTGTAATAGAAGTAAACTAACGTTACGCCCTTCTGTTCTTCAAACAGGTTCTGCGTTAACGCTACTTCTGGTTCAACAGTTCTGCCGTTAACTACCCTTCTGGTCTTATACCGACGAATGAGTCGTATGGGAATCTCTATCCGTTTGGCTTTTTGTTTTCGGGAGCGCCAACATTGTCTTTGCCTCGAATTATGTGATTCATATACTCTGAATAATCTTATTTTTTTGCAATAAGAGATCTTAAAATGAAATCTAAAAAGAAAAAATGCTTGGCATGGGCGTGAAAGTGAATTCCTGGGCTTAGCGGAATTTGATGATGAAAAATGACTGCGAGACACTAGACCCCCTTCTCCTTAGGTGAGCAAACTACGGATTGCCCTTAAAAAAAAATGTAATTTAAAAAGATCATGCAACATTTGTCAGTAAATAAAGCAGGTGAATAATTGCTTAAGAAATTGTAAATGAACCAACATAGACATAAACAATTAATATTATTACGGAGAGGGGAAGGTGAAGAAAATGTTGCATTTTTCACTTTCTAAAAAGAAATACAATTTTTGGCCCTTTTAGTGACAAATGAATTTGTAATGTCATTAATCCTTCGCTAAATAGAAGAACAGAATTAATCATTCGCGGTCTATTGGGGCAGTCGCCCCCCACCCCCACCCCTATAAAATCGACTTGAAAAATTCATAAAAAGTAATACCCAGTTATGTTTAAAAATATCAGTGCAAGGCACTACAAAACTATTAAATTTTAGATATTACTAAAAATATGTAATGTTCAATTTTCCAAACTTTTAGAATGCAATTTTGCGCGCCGAGCGCACCGAATATACTGATATTTTTGTCCCCCTCCCCCCATGGGTCGACGCAGCGCCGCTAGAATAAGAATATCTTTGTTTTAAGTGTTTGCTGTGCCTTCAGTTCACAATCGGGGAGGAGTTTCGTGGGAGGAGAAAATTGGTTGAAGAAGCTGCTAATCGAGCAGGTATCAAGTAGATTGAGAAAAAAAACATAGGCAGGGGCTTGAAGAAAATTTATGCAGAAGCTGCTTAGAGCAGGAGTTTGAGGGTAATCCGTGCAACTTTTTCCAAACAACAAAATTAAGATAGCAGTTAGTTACTGAAAAAACAAACCAAACAAGGGTTAGTAATTAGTCATATTTTGATTCGAAAATCAAAATTTAGTTCTTTTTTCACAAACTTGCCCAAATTCTTTACTTGTTTCTGTGCCGTATTTGCCCAAATATTTCCATCGCTTTTGCCCAAAGTTTGGGTTTTGATTTTTAAGGGGGCACAGTGCCCCCCTGCCCTCCCCCGTATCATACGTCTATACTTCTAATATAACTGGTATACTAGTGTTGGGCTTGGTCATCTAAATCCATCCCACCCCTACCACTAAGTACGATTCAAATGTGGTATATTTCTGTGAGATAATTGTTCTTACACTGTGTTAAACAAGAGTTTGGGTCATTAGGATTTTTTTATTTTTTGCCAAATCGCTGGCTACTTGTACGCATCAGTGGACGCTGCCATAAATAGTCACAAGCGGTAGATGTATAAATAGAAGGAATTCTGCACCTCCCTAAGATTAATTGTTTTTATTTTGGCTCATTACGTCACTGACTGCTTCTACTTCTTCTACGTCTTCTACTGCTACACCATTGTAATTACTTTGACTACGTGCATTGGTATATTATGATGTGATGTGATGTGATGTGATGTGATGTGATGTGATGTGATGTGATGTGATGTGATGTGATGTGATGTGATGTGATGTGATGTGATGTGACATGACGTGACGTGACGTGACGCGACGCGATGCGATGTGATGTAATGTGATTTGACGAGAGTTGAGGTGAAGTGAGGTGAGGCGATGTGATATATGTGATATGCTATGTTTATAGCATATATCATAGAGTATATTATATATCATATCACACAATGTCATGACATGTGATAAAATATGATTAGAAAATGAAGTCACCACTCACAAAACAGAAAGGTGTGAAAGGTAACTCGTGATGTACACTATTGCAAATTAATGAAAGAAACGTTCTCCGAAAGCTTAAAGAAATCATTAAATTTTTAATATTTTATAATCCTGAACTTAATTTCTAACTCGTTACTCATTTGAAATCCCCAAAGATATTGTATATTTTAATATTTTCTTTCTGTATTCTGAAAAAAAATTATATATATAAATCTGATAAGCTTAATTGTTGGATCATTGATCGTCCTGATAACCAAGTTGATATGTTTTTCCATGTAACCCATCAGCTTGCAAGATTCGGTGGAACTCAACCGTGGATCGGCCTTCGAGAATACGAGACAGAAGGAGTGTACTCGTAAGTCTTACTGTCATGTAAACCCCGATGTAAACCTACCTGATATGATAGACCAACAATTTATTAGTTTATGAATTATTTATTGATTCGTGAATGAATGCATTAATTGATTGATTGATTGATTGATTGATTGATTGATTGATTGATTGATTGATTGACCAACATACTGTTGATATTTTGGGGATCGAAGACGGCGTAACACCCTTCCGCTAGCTGCCTGATACAGGGTACGCTGATACACGACAAACAAGCGAGATTAGAAGGGAAAAGGAAAATTGACAGAAAAAGAATTAAATAAAAAAGAATAAAAAGGAACAAACCTCATTGATTTCGTCATAAATTACGTCACTATCCTATAGCTGGTCCGACAGCAGTCCTCTGGACTACCAGGCCTGGGGTCCCAGCGAACCCAACGATGCTAACGGGGAGGAACAATGTGGCGAGATGTACTCATGGGGTAAGTGAATAACATTCATATCAGGCATGAAACCTCGTTTCATAACCATTTTTTTTATTTGGTGGTTGGGGGAACTCGGTTCAGTGTACCGACTTAAATGATTACTCAAATTTGGTCAAATTCAACACTTCAACGTATTTGTTAAGAAACATTTGGAGACATAAACAAAGATGTCAGTCCTAATGCATTGAGACAGGATTGCATTTTTCATATTTCATACAAATAATAGTTATTTAGGGGCATTATGAAATGATTACGGTTGTTTAGACGAGTATTAATTTATTGATGTTTGAGAATAAGTATACCAATCTATACATGCTGTCAAGGCGTAGGCTGGGGTGCACTGGGTGCACGTGCAAGCACCCCAGCCACCCCTCCCGCCCCGCAGAGCCGATAGGAGTTTGCACTTCTAATAGCAAATAAAAAATGAAATGAAATATAAGAAAGAAATAAAAAAAAAACAGACAAATACAAACAAGGGTGTAGGCTAGGGTGGTGCACCGCCCCGCCGCCCCCGTCCTGAAGCAGAGGAGTTCTGCCTCTGGCAAGGGCAAAAAGAAATGTTGCAATCTACTCTTTTCATGGCTTTCATGCCTGATTTTCCCTGGCACTTTTCGTTCACTCTCGCACCTTCGCGTTCCACCTCCCAAAGATGTACACCTCCGCAGCATCGGCTATACCAAGCCTCGGCCAGTGTCTGTCCGCTTCAGATGCACGTGCTTACGTTGTAGATAGAATGTTGTTTCTGGCTAGGCATAGTAGAAAATGTATTATTATCAATGTAAGTAGTAGTATAGTAGTAGTAGTAGTAGTAGTAGTAGTAGTAGTAGTAGTAGTAGTAGTAGTAGTAGTAGTAGCAGTAGTAATAGGTGTGCATGTACATGTAGTAGTGGTAGTAGTAGTGGAAGTAGTAATCGAGATAGTAGGATCGAGGAGGAGGAGGAGTGCTATCGACACACGAGGCGTTTATGTTTTTGTGAGTACTGGTTTGCCAAAACATTGCTATTATCTTTACTTGATTTAATATGATCTGATTTGATCTGTCCTTTTGCAGATGGATCTTGGAATGATGTCAATTGTGGCAAGATAACGACCTTTATCTGTCGCAAGCCCAACGGTGCCGTGATTCCACGAACCCCGTACCCGACGCCTCCGGCCGTGGGGAACTGCCGGGCCGGCTATCTCCGATTTGCCAACAGGTGCTACAAGTTCAATGGCAGAAACGCTGAAGATCGAAAGTCGTGGTACGAAGCCAGGGGTGAATGCAGGACTGAAGAAGGAGGCGATTTGATTACAATACATAGCCAAGAGCTACAGTGTAAGAACATGATATTTACATTTGTGAATTACAGAATAGTAAAATTCTGTCCGGGGCATTTGCCAACTGTTTGGTCAAACACAGAGCACCAACTCTTTAGTTATGATACCTAGCCCTCCCATGTTGTCTTCACGACGATATGATTATACTCTTATTTTTATTTTACTTTTCACTTCAAAGAGTGAGGAACCAATAACATTACTTTTTGGTTAACTTTCGAGAATGACGTCACACTGTACAAAACAGAGTACTTATTACTATTTTTACTCCTTATCACTGGTAAATATTCTGCCACAATAGGTGTTGTTCACACTTGAAGTTATGTACCAATCCACTGTAATATCACTCTACTGAAGTAGGCCTAGTTGTTATTGTGAATGTATTTTTTGAGGGGTGGGGTCCAAGGATGGGGATTTTTATTGCCGTTGTTAATTGAAGACAGGGTATTAAAGAAGGTGATATAGGTCTATATATCTCTCCTGATTCTCGGACATCTACCCGCTGGACATCTACCACTGAACAATTACCCCCGACCAATTGCCACCCGGATAATCAACACTTGGATAATTACCCCAGGTCAATTACCCCTGGACAATTACCCCAGAACAATAAACATTTTGGTAATTGTCCCAGGGGTAAGTATCCAGGCAGTACTTGTCAGGGTGGTAATTGTCCTGGGAGTATTTGTCCCGAGAGGTATTGACCGGGGTAATTGTTTTTTCATCGGTAATTGTCTGGGTTGTAATTGTCCGGAGGTAATTGTAAAGGGGTTAATTGTCCGGATGCGATCTCTCCGTAGCCTTTTTGACCACCAAGTTCAAGGATATCGACTACAGAATGTTCATTGGCCTGAGTGATAGCTTGAATAACGGTCAGTTCCTGTGGACAGACGGGTCACCGGTGGACTTCACCAACTGGGACAGCGGGGAACCCAATGATGCCGGTCTTAATGTGAGTCTTAAATCTAACGTAATGCCCCCAACGTTCAGTTGATAAGACTATGGATCCAAAATGATGGTGACCAGTTTGAAATGTTATTTTACATTTGTCATATAACATTATGTATTGCAATTTTGTCACGTTACGTGAAAATTTACAGTTTTAAATGAGATACACATTTCATAACAAGACAAAATGTGAATAACGTGGCCATTTGCGCTTCAGTCTGTAATTCTTTATTTTCCAAGAAGTGTAAGCTGCAGTATTAGCTCTTTCATCACGAATATAGCAAATAAACTGATCGGATCATCCGACTAAATAGCCTAACCTAAGAGTAAGTTATTACGTTTAACATTGGGCTGTGCCTCTTACTTAACTGATCTGACAAAAGATTCTACAAGCATTTATTTTTTTTAGTTTAGCATTGAGCATACAGTGTGTAGGTCCCAAAATTACAGCATATGAGGAGGACATTGAGAAGAAAAAGTGGAGCACGCTTAAAATGTAACAAAAAAGGGAGCAAGAAGAAAAAGGGTGAAAGTGCAGACGATAGCATGCATACTACATCGACATACAACGCAATACAATCAGATCACATAATTTTAACGGTAATTGTAAAGACATCTGCTTCATATTTGATATTTTATCTTGTCGGGTTGGAATTGTTTCTTTCTTATTTTGCAGGTCGATTGTGTAGAAGTTATTGAAAGACAAGAAGATGTTGGTCAGTGGAACGACAGAGACTGTAGGCAGGCCAATGGATATATTTGTCAGGCTCCACTAGGTGAGTAAAGGGATAATTGTTCAGCAAAAACGGTAAAGAAATGGAGATCAAAAAGGGAGCATCGGGGACTAACTCATCTGTTGTATGATGTAAATCAATGTGAAGAGTAAAATATGTTTTCGGATCACAAAATTGGGGAAACTATATAATACTCCGACGACAAATGCTCCAAAGTCAAAGACTTAGAGGTAGGGTTATCATTCGTGCTTCAGGTTAGGGGTTTCGGTTAGGTTCAAGGTTGGAGTCGGATTAAACAGCATTTGGCACAAAAGTAATTGTCGCAGGTGTTGTACCGTAAAATTCAATTTTAGGTGAAAAAAAGTGGTGAAGGAGTCGTTCATAGGGTGGTTTTGATGGTTGGTTGGTTGGTTGGTTCCTGTCATGTTTGAGTATGGGTTGCCAAGCGTGACGATCCACAACAAGGGCATAGATCCTGTCAATTGGGAGTCAGGCTACAGTTTTAGTGGTATCTCCCCCCCCCCCCCCTCCGCAAAAATACAGGCAGCCGTTAGTGTCCCCTGCTCACAGGGGCCTAAGTGTATCTAGTGTATAAAACGAACCCACCTCTTTAAGTATCTCGTCATTTATTGGGTGGGTTTTTAAAACGTGATGATTCTTTCTTGACCCTTATCAGACCCGAACGCCCCCGCACCGACTGATGAACCCAATACGTGTCGTGACGGCTTCAAGCAGTACTACGACAGCTGTTTCATGGTCCTGGAACAAAGTTACACTTTCGACGATGCCTTACAGTCTTGTCGTAATCAAGGTGGTGACGTGTACCTGGCCAGTATCATCGACCCTTACGAACAGGCCTTCGCCGAAACGCTGGTTCACTCAAACGGTGGCTCCCCGATGTGGATCGGTCTAAGTTACGACAAGGTATGCAACGTTCGGGAGTTATGATGTGGTGTAAATGTGGCAGGGATTTCAAGGTACTGAGTCAATAAGTATTAATGTAACCCGCAAATTTAACTATTTTTGCCCAGTCCTACTTTTAAAATTGTGAAAGGCATCTACGTTGTCACTTTCTTTAATTTTGCGCCCATCATTGACACAAATTACTAAATTTACGTACAGTAAAGTAATATATACATGTACATACGGAGGTATCGTGGCTTAGTGGATAAGACAGTGGTTTCTCGATTAAGAGGTCCCCAGTCCGAATCCTGTCATGGCGTCTGTTTCATTGGGTAAGACACGTCCTCTGCAATACCCTCCACCCAGGAGTACAAATGGGTACCTGAGAGGACGTGGAATCCCGTTGGAGAAAAAAATTGGCTTGAGCGCCTCAGTGGCACCTGGGCTAGAAATACTCCCTATAGGGAATGGAGGAGAGGAACACCTGTGTAGGTGTGATATGGTCCGATCATCAGGGAGGGTAAAGTCGTGAGAGAAGTGATTTACAGGCGCTGATCCAAGGCTATAAACCAACTGTACCTTACTGTTACTGTTTCTACTTATACCGCTGGTGTAACAATTTTACTTGATCGCTACCATGACAGTGCGAACAAACAGTGATTTAAAGAATTAATTCCATGTAGATTTTAGTGACTTCCTCTGTACATTAATTCTGTTTCGAGTCTGTAAAAGTGACTTTTTAATTGATTACAATCATTTATGTTTTGTTTTTGTATAAGGCAAGTGACAAGTTCAAATGGGCCGATGGCTGGCCGTTATGGTTTACTTACTGGGGACGGAATGAACCAAGTAAGGGTGTAGGAGAAGGGTGTGTAGCCCTGCAACCAACCGGAGGATGGAATGATACAGAATGCAACAACCTTTACCAACCTCTCTGTAAATATAGTACTGGTGAGTCTCGTTTTTTCGAGAGTAATAATGGCCAAAATGTTTTGCAGGAACATGATCAGTGTTTAATACTGTGTATAACCAACAATGACTTGGTAGAATATAATCTACTGAAAAACGTTTTGTGACAGAAAAACACACAAACACACCCACAGACACACCCACACCCCACATACACACACACACACACATAAACACAGATACATGCATGCATGCAAACGCAAAACAAACACATTTACGCACGCAAGCACACGCACATCCACGTATACATGTACATACACACGCACGCACGCACGCACGCAACCACCAACCACACACACACACACACACACACACACACAAACACAACAGACAAACATATTGGTATGCAGACCATTATCTATATGACCTACTGCTTTTGGAACTTAGTGACATTTTGGTAAATAAAACGAGAGGTGAGAGGTAACATACGTCGATTCAATTACATGGAATGTGTCCACATCTTTCGTAGATTTCACAAGGAATACGCTGGCCAATGAGATATTCTAATTACACCATTTTACACACACAACGACACACCCACACGCACATACACACATACACACATACACAGAGCTTCAAATAGAGCTTCAAATAATGTTATGGATAATTGTTATTTCAGTGTGAATACGCCCAAAAGGACCTTTCTTTTTGGGTGTTCCTCAACGCAGATTACTTCTGACTATTGGATAGTGCTTACATTTCAAACCCTTACAATATGAATATGTAAAGCTCAAACACGTTCTCACATTCAAACAACCATGGGCATACACTGATACCATTTGTATGTACACTCCTGCTCATCATTATGGAATATTGTGTTGATACTTGGGTTCTCTCTCCTATATCGTTCAAATTTTTCAAGACAAGTGTTTATTTCACAAAAACGCAGTATGTGAAGCAATTTTTGGATTTCGTGAGATGACTAAAGTAAAAACTGAAATAAGTTTTGAGCGCAATTACAATTATATATTAATTTTTTTTCAAAATCCACAAAAAATCATGAAAAGGCATTAAATTGAAGCAATTAAAAAACCAACACAGAATACTGATGAATTTTGATTTAATGTCATTTATCACTAAATTAGCATCAGAATAGTGTCTGTTACAAGTCTGATAACGCGCGTAACCACCACGTGACTCAACAACAACAGCAACAACACCGCCATTTATAAACACAGGTTTTAGTGTCGTGTCGGACGCTACAAAATGCCCCAAATTCCTGAAATACTTAGGTTATAATTGTTTCACCTGGGGTGAACAAATATTAATCCCAGACGTACCGTTCACGGAAAAATGGCAACTTTTAAAATGATTTTTAAGTATTCCATAATTATGAGCATCAGTGTATATTGTATGCTTATTTATTCATTTATTTATTTATTTATTTATTTATTTATCTATTTATTTATTTATTTATTTATTTATTTATTCTTTATCTATTCTTTCATTCATATATTCACTTATTTACATATTTGTTTGCCAATTCATTTGGGTAAGTTATATAATTCACATATTTCACATATCTATACTTATTACATAACTCTTTTCATAATTTGTTAATTTACATATTCATTTCAAATTATTTCATTCATTTAACAATTTATCCGCCTCCGACAGTGCCCACCCCAACGGAGTACCCAGTTGGGCCTAGCGCCTGTCCCGCGGACTGGGAAGCCTACGGTAGCAGCTGCTACAACTTTATGAACAGCGTTAACGACACTTTCACCTGGCCCGAGGCCCAGTACCTGTGCAGTCAGATGGACGCTACGCTGGTCAGTGTACACAGCGAACAGGAGATGCATTTCTTGACGTACAAGATGCAAGGCTCCAAGAGTGACGTTTGGATAGGACTCAGCCGTGCAGATTCAGGTATGATCATGGCGGTTCGGTGGTGGGGGTAGGGGAGGAAATACGAAATCCTCTCTGTTATTTTGATTTTGCGGGTTTGTTTATCATAATGACTTACAACGTTTAAAAGGTTTTCACATGTCACGTGGGAGATATCTTTGTTTATAGAAAGCTAAAAATATCATTTTCTATGATTTAACCACCAGTTATGAGTCACCAAAGTAAACTGGAATCAAAACCATTTTATGACTGTTTGTAATATTTGAGTGAACAGTAATCAGAAGATATTAGTTTCACGTTTAATGCAAGTTCGGCATAATTTGTTAAAGTTAAAAAAAATAACAAAGCAACTCGAACTAAGTTCGCGACCATAATGTTCTGTAAAACATCAGCTGGGAAAGTAATGAAAAAGCATTATCTTCAAGAAAGCTTATAAATGTGAATGCGTTAACTCGCCAGTTTACCTTGCTTAAGACGAAAAGGAAAGAAGGTCACCTGGTTAAACTCGACTTGGAACCTCGTATAAGACAGCATATCTCGTCATGGGCCTGATTAAGACGAGAAGGCGACTTGTTAAAACTCGCCATGGGCCTTGCCTTTGGCCAAGAATAAGTCTCATACCTTTTCACCTTCTTGGCCTCAACAACTCAATTTTTGGCGAGTTCAACAAGTCGCCTTTTCGCTCCTCTAGTGGGATTCCGTAACAGTTTTAACCATTCTCTCTCAGGTGAGTTTGCGTGGAGTGACGGCACCTCGCTGGATTACACCAAGTGGGGTAACGGTCAACCGACGAACGGGACGGAGACCGGGATCGAGGACTGTGTCGACATGACCGACGGCAGGTGGAACGATGCAGGGTGTTTCGACGAACATGGATACATCTGTAAACTCACACTTAATACAGGTGGGCGTATATGTAGAAATTGGAATCAAATGTACAAGACGGTGTTAAGATCCCATTACCCACTGTCCACGTAAATTCACACTTTCATGAATATGCATTGCAAAACTATAGATGTAAAGTAGGAAAAGAAGAACACGAGCACTCAGGGGTGGATCTCATGGCCCTGGGAAGCAGGGGTGCTGGGGGTGCTGCAGCACCCCCAGAAATTTTTCGGGGGGTGCACAGCACCCCTACAAAAAGACATATATGTCTATTTTTGTTTAAATTTGGCCGCTATGAGCGACTTTTCGGCTGTTGATTTGGCCGCGAATTTGGCCGTGAAAATTTTTGTTGGCCGTGAAAATATATATCTCTGCACCCCCGGTGAAAAAAATCGTTCCCAGGGTCCTGGTGGATCTAGCTTTTTTCTGGGGATTCACCCAAGGGCATCGATCCATTTATTTGATTTTTTTTCTTCTTTGGGGGG
>JZLH01S0312453.1:0-17191 GCA_001188425.1 Eucidaris tribuloides
AGTCGGCGGACGGAAGGAGACGGACGGCCGGACGCCACGCCATCGGATAAAGGCTCATCGGGCCGGATGAGCTAAAAAGGGCAAAATCCGTCAGGGAAAATTTTGCTCCCTCCTCCCCCCACCCCCCCCCCCCCAAAAAAAAAAAAAATCCCCAATCAAAACAGCATCCAACCAGCAGAGGCAGGGTGCTGTCAATGGTAAAAAAAAAAAAAACATTTCTGCCAGCCAATTTTTTTTTTACTAGCCAAACTGCATCCAACAAATGAAGAGTTTCATAGCAAAAGCAAATACCCTGTATATTCATTTTAGGCAAATTGAGATAAAAGACATTTTTTGTTGTGCAAGTACAGGGCATGTTAGAAATCTCAACTTAGGTTAAATGCTTTAATGATACCATTACAGAGGCAAATTTACATAAATCTACATATATGGTATTTTACCAAAATAAATTGCTTTAATTGTTATTGCAAAATGCTATTTATCCATAAAATTGTTTCTTAGCAAAATGCCATAATCCATATTGAATTTTGATCAAGGAGAGGAGATAGAGTACCCAATCAATGTTTTTCCGTGGACTGCATGCTAGCGTGCGCCTGGCCTGCCCGAGGTCACTTTGCAACTGTAGAGTTCTAAGGGCACTGCCATGTTGGGAATGATATGCACGCTGATTGGCTGAGTGGATATATTGGGCTATGACATGAAAGTCAGGTGGCGTTTATTGGGTTTTGCCATAAAACTGTGTTTTCGAAATCGTGAAATTAGACGATAAAGTGAATTTTGGAAAAAAACTGAAATGTACACCAGTTAGCCCTCTCCCTATACAACATTTTGCTTACCATTTTTGAAAAAAATGAAAGAATGGCGTTTATTGGCTTTTGCTACGAAACTTTCAAATTGGGAGCAGGGGGACGACGACAGAGAAAAGCAGTTATAATAATAATAATAATAATAATAATAATAATAATAATGATGTCTTATTTAACCAGGGTAGCCACTTCAGTCACAAAGACTGCTCTGCCAGCGGGCCCTGCATAACATAAATGTTATTATTACCCTTCACTGTTCTAGAATGCCGAGCGCCTGGCTAGAAAGCAGAAGGTACCATTTTTAAAAAGTCTTTGGTATGACCAGCCGGGGCTCGAACCCGCGACCTTCCGGACCAGAAGCGGACGCTCTACCACTGAGCCAACTCACCCAGTTCTGCCTGCCAAAAAATAAATTGATATCCGGTTAAATCAATATCGGGGGGAATTTTTAAAAACAGTAAAATCACCACTACTGCAATTCCTTTAAAAATGATATGGGGTGGCCACTCCCTCTCCTCTGACTCTCCTCACTCCCCCCTCTCCCCCCCCCCCGGGGGCACCACCCCTGGTTTCCATCTACTCACTTGCCCACTATGGCATGATTTACAGGCTTTACTGTCCTGAAAATTTATCTTTTTCATTCATGAGGTCTGCTTTGTCCTTCAGAAGGTCTAAAACTGTCTGTGAAAATCCTGAACTCCTCTGTTGCCTTCTCCATAGACTTCTTCCGTGCTGCAAACTTTTGTTTCAGATGGAATGATCGTTATTGCTGTTTTTTCCTCAAAAGTGTACTCTGTTTCCTTGCTGAATCTGACAGTCGCTTAGTTTCTTCATGTGATGGAGTGACATCCCAAAGGCTACCACGTCTTGGACTGTCAGCTGATCTGGAACTACCTAGGGCTGTCTGCACAATGTTTACTGTACGAGTGATCGGCATCTACAGCGACACTTACTGTAGAGAATGAGAGATAAGGAAAAAAAGATTATCTGTAATTTCAAGTGGATACGAAAAATTTCATGTTTACCTCTAAAACTACACAAATTACAATACAAGCAATATATTGTTTTTCTTTCTTATATATCTGATAATATCAAGTAAAATTATTAACTTGCAATGTTCTAATCATTTACAGTTCGGAAATTATTATAATAATTGAGCTTGTTTCTAAAAAAAAAAATGTGTAGAGATAAACTGTCATATATAGTGAGAATTCTTCACAGTGAATTTTTTTTTCTTATTTTTATCAGGGAGCATTAAAACTAAAGTAGATATTACCAGTTTATTTCATTTGTCATCAGTTAAAAAAAAAAGAAAGTGCTTCAGAGCGTATTGGGACAATAATCACATGATTCAGGTCTCTCTAAACCAAGAAAGTTATGCAATGCATAATATATGTCTCGCCTGCATCTTGCGATTTTAGACAGAAATCATTTTACAATTATGCCACTTCAAGTTTGGCATTTTTCATTAATTTTGAAAAAAAAAAATGTGCATAAATTGGCATTAAAAATTTCCAAATTCTGGGTGGATATTTGAAAGCCCCCAACAAGCCCTATTAGATAAAACAAAGAAAATCAATATCCACCAAGAAATAAAGTTAGCATTTGGGTGTGATTTTTTAATAAATTTGCATGAATTAACATAAATAATGAATTTCAGTATTCTGCATAAAAGTTTGGACGCCCTGACATGGCTTTATCAGTCTGAGTAATCAAATTTGGACCGATGAAAGATGAGTGCAAGTAGTTTTAGGAAATGTCAGAATCCCAGAATTAAACTTTCCAACCCAACACGACTATTTACTTCATTAACGCAAAAACTACCATTGCGACTTATTGTTCATTTTGTGGTGACAGATCACATTTATGGCCATTTACAGTACCACAGATTGTATCATCTCCTGGATTAATGCCATATCGCAGTGTGTTCTTTGTCGCCGAGGCCCAAGCCATGCGCTCGGTGTTGAAGCTCTTTGCCAGCTCACCAGTCGAACTGACGACTATGGCTCCACCAGCCCCTCCCACTCTCTTGGCCATGTAGTCTATGGCTTTGTCAGCTGCCTCCTGTGGTGACAGTCCTGTGGATATGGAAAGGTGATAGTACATGATGGTGAGGGTTTTTTTTTCTTCCGTATTTCATTTTTTCCTTCTCTCTTTTTCCTCCTCTTTTTCACTTCTTTGTTAGTGCAGTACACTCCCGTTATAGCATACATGGACATAACAAAATTCCTGTTACAACAAAGCAAAAATTCAGGTCCCAAAATTATCATCTATATATCTATATATACACTCACTGTTTGGTTATGACGAAATTTCAATACAACAACAGAAAACCGCCAGTCCCGAGGACTTCGTTATAACGGGAGTCGCCTGTATCCCTTTTTGTCAATCTTTTCTCTCCTTTCCCTTTTCCCTCTTTTCTTCTGTTTTACCCTTTTTTTCCGTTTCTTTCTTTTCTTCTATCTTATATTTTCCCTCTTTTATTTTGTTCTTTTTCTCCGTTTGCAAGAAGCACACCTCTTGTAATCCTTTGTTTGTTTGTTTTTGGGGGAGTGGGGTTAGGTAGCTTTTATATTTATACTGCCTAAATAGCATTTATTGCCATGTGCTTTTCAAATGAGTAATATGTTTTCTTGTGTTTTGACAATATTTGTGCATCTATCTTGGTCATAATCGTGTGCTGTGTAATCTCATTTTTAAAGTTTTCATGTGTTTTTATCATTTATTATCAGACTGTACGTCTAATTTTATGCTTTGTTTTGCATGACAATAAATGAATCTTGATCATTCTCGCTAATTTCATGGATCCATCATTTATTTACCATGAGGCTGGCAGGATTTGACTATCCCATTAGGAGTGATTTGATTTGGGTGACGAACCTGAGGATATGGAGAAGGGGTAGTACCAAGGTTGCCACTCATAGGGGAAATCCCCTACCATAGGGGATTTTGGCCATGCGTAGGTTGTAGGGGATACCTACGGGGAAAATGACCTTCCGTAGGGGAAACGTTGGGGGTTTTGATGATTTGTAGGGGATGTAGGGGGTTTTGACAATTTTCAGAAATATTCGTAATTTTTCCAAGGAAATCCGATTATATTCGCCCATTTTGTCCATCTCCGTCGAAGAAATTGTGATGAATATTTTGCATTTCTAAGGTTATTTTTTAGGGAAAACATACCTTCGTAGGGAAAAAGTTGATTTTGTAGGAGAAAACATGGGTTCGTATGGGAAAATATGGTGAATTAGGCGTAGGGGAAAAGTGGTGTCCGTAGGGGAAAATATGCATGCGGTGTAGGGGGAAATCAAAATTTTGAGTGGCAGCCCTGAGGTTGGTGAGGATCAGAGTTGCCAGTTTTTCTGATTCTCAAAACGCCAAATTACTTTCCAAATTAAGTCAAAAAATGCCACATCTGCATTTGACACATTTTATGGGTAGCATACCCTGGATATGTTTAGAAATGATGTTGTAATCAGTTCATAACACCTTTGGAACCTCTTCAACAATTTACACACAATCAGATTTTGCACATGAGTACAATCGTGCTGCTTCTTTTGGACTGTGCCGCAGCATGAATGATTTTTGCCGCGGATTGGCCTTGATTTGCGTCGGCAACACTGAACAAACAGGGAGGGTGCAGCTGCTACTTCAAGACAAGACACACTTATGCTACCTATTTTACTGAAATAATGATTTTTTTTTAAGATTTGTCCTTGTAAAACGTCCAAACCCCGTTTGACTGCCAAATGGCCCCACGAAATGAGAAAAAAGGTCAAATTTGGTGTATTGACAGTAAACTGTCAAACTGGCAACCCTGGTGAGGATTTCTACAGTTCGTTCTTGCTAATTTTATGGATCCATCATTTGTTTACCATGAGGGTTCAAGGATTGGATTCAAACAATGGTAACTAACACTGTTCTCACATATTAACAATTTTTGCAGACAGCATGTTTTATTTCTTCATAAATGCCATAATACAAGTTTAGTGGCACGCCCCTGCTTCGCCCCATCACAATATGAGAAGTGGAGCAGGGAATCAATCTGAAGTTCCTGGGTCAGTTGGGCAGGTGCTCAGCTGGTATCTCGAGCTTCTCCGGGAGAAAATCCCACCCACAACATTGCATTTTCTCCATAAGCCTCCAGGGGAAGCTCGAGACTCTCGGTTGGCCCCCTCCCAGCTGAACCAGGAGCCAAATTTATTCCCCGCTCCATGTTTGTGTAACCTCTAGTATCGTGACGGAGTGTAGTTGGGGCATGCCACTAAAGAGCCCGAGGAAGGGGCACAGAGTGAGATAGGTGAACAATATTATAGCAGAATGTGATGAGGTGTTGGGCAACACAGTGACATGGGTGGTGGGTTGATCGACATTGCATCATGGGCGTGGCTGTCACAGTCTTGTTTCTTTTTTGTCACACCTCGTATATGTAGCCTTATTCCAATCTAATAATACATACCTAAATGTTCCATGTAATTGATGATAGTCCTGGACAAGGTCACCTTCATGATGGCTTCACCATGACCGGTCGTCGAGACAGCACCAACAGAATTATCACAATACGCACCACTCCCTAGACAAACAGGAAGAGAACGATCAAGATTATCTTAGCACTGTCTGGAAGGAGATGAGGAAAGGAATTGCTGGTCACAACTGTGAGACAAGTTGTATTTCTATGAAGAGGCAAAATAATATGAATTTTTTAAATTGTAAGAAAACATTTTTTTTACTACATATGAAACTTCAAGGATAATACAAAATCTTGCTTCATTTGTGTTTTGGATAGGGGTCTTCCAAGGTGACCCACTTACCCCTATTATGTTTCTATTGGTCTTTAACCCCTCCTTAATAACCTCCAGTCATTAGAAACCCGCTATGGCTACAATCTCAATGGAACTCGCTATATCACCATCCCCTTTGCCGACGATTTTAACCTCATCACTGCTAATCAATGTACGCACCAGAGGCTTACCATCTTGAATAATTTGGCACAAATTCAGATACAATATGAAATTCAAATGTACTTACATGTATATTGATCAAAGTAATTGTTTAAAACCACCAAATATACAAAGAAGCACTTTAGCCTGAATAGCACACTTTTATCTTTTGTTTCTGTCTATGAAGCCACCCTAGAATTGGTCTATCGTACTTTAACCAAATGAATCAAGTATAGGATTAATGTGACTGCCACTCAAAATTTTCATTTCCTCCTACACCGCAAGTGTATTTCTCCCTCAAGACACTACTTTCCCTCTATGATCTAACACCCCACTTTTCACCTACAAAACTAAGTTTCCCCTACAAAAATCCACTTATCCCCTGTGAAAGTAAGTTTTCCCCAACAAAATAACCTTAGTAAATTCAAGGGATTTGCCTTCATTGAGAAAGTTGACGTTTTAATCTCCTTGATTCTGCGAAGTGCGAATATTACAATTTGCATAATTATGTTATATACAGGGTTTCTGTGTGGGAGAAGCAACTAAGGGCAATGTATTTACCCAAATAATATCTATAAACAAATATATACAGTAGTTCTTTGAAATCCTTTGAGGATTAAAGAATATTTTTTTGAAAATTGTCAGAATAGTTTCAGATTCATTAAAAATCCTACTTCCCCTAGAGAAGGTCATTTTCCCCATAGATATCCCCAACTAACTACAGTTGGCTGAAATCACATCAGGTAGGGGGTTCCCCTACAAGTTGCAGCCTTGCTTACCAATGATTGGGCTGTCTCCAACCCTGCCTACTTTCTTTGCCGTTATTCCCCCAGTTGACGTTGCACAAGCCACATTGCCAAACTGGTCAACTGCCACTGCACCAACTGTATCATGTCCATCCTCCTGTCTGTAATAGTCAATAAACAAACAAATAATAAAAAATAAACAAATTCATCCTCCCCTCAAAAAAAAAACAACAACAAAAAAGTAGACTTTAATTCGTCCCGAAGATGAATTGGTGATCCACGTAAACGCTCCGATCATTTACTCTAAAGAAAATGTGACAAATAATCTATATCAAATATCACTGCTTGCTGAAATATGTCCCTCATGACTTAACATTCTCTATCAAACATTAAATCAAAAATCAACATGCGCGTACGCATTTGTCGCAACGCCCTCGCGCATATGATACGCACCCGTGATGACCTTTGACCTGAAGTTACTATGTACCAAGTTTGGATATGTAATTCGACTCCAGTCATGAAATATGCTCGAAATACGATTTTTCTTTGCGACATCATAGATGACGTCACAACGCTTTGGCATAGAAAGCGATGCCTGAAAGGTTATCTACGCATCTTAGTCTACCAGAATAAGCAATAAAAAGTAAGGGTCACTGTTTATTCTAGAGAGTTATGAGTGAGTTCAAAATGCCACCATTCATTACACGCGCAATGTACGCGCATTTAAGTTTTTGGACTTGTAAACAATCTTTTGGGTCCTGCTGGTCGGCAAAGGGTTCTAATTGATGGAGAATTCAGTCAGACATCCAAAACCATCGAAAAAAACCACAGTATTTTTTCGGGAAAGGGGTGTACGCAAAAAAACGTGCGTGCACGTGCTCGCACCAAAATGCTCCAAATGACCTGAAACATATAGTTCTGTAAATAAAAAGTGATTTGGAGCAATTTTATATTTTACGTGCCTGTCGTGATGTGCACGTGCACGAGGTATGGTCCAAAAGTTGACCCTTGACCTGAACTTGACCTTTTCCAAATTTGGTTGTTTTAGTCGCCTGCCGGCTTGGGATATCGAAAATGTAGGTTAAGTCTAACTTTTGGCTTTTGACGTCATATACGACGTCACGGACAACTGAGTACGTTCAAAAACATTGTGTGCCAAGGTCTTGACAAGTTACATGTCTGTACCAAGTTACAACATTATTAACGATGGCGTTCTTGCAGGGTTGGCATATTTCCCGGACGGTAGTCTTATTTCCCGGTGGCATAAATACAGTGGAAAATAATTGTGACTTGTTATAAAACACTAATAACTCTGTGATTTTTATAGAAATATTTTGTCATATTTTACTTTTCCAATTTAAAAAAAAAATTAAAAGTAATTTATATATATGGGATCATGACAACTGTTCCTGACAGAGTTGAAAGCTGAGAATTTTGTTTACGGTAACTGAAGTGCAATTTTGGGCAATACAGATTATCACAATTTACAACTTGAATTTACTACCTGTTGGTTGCATAAAGCATAAAATTCACGAATGCTATATTAAAGGGAGTGATAAGTCGCAAATCGTGGAGATTTACAGCTTGGCTTGACTTGAGTAATATTCAGGAATTTTCTTAGTAGCTACATCTTCAGTTAACGGGCACACAATTGCAGTGATACGGGCAACCTTGCTCGGGAAATATATTGAATAATAACAATCTCCTCACTGCTTGGGAACATCCTAACATTGCTCTGTGCGGTAACCAGCTGAATTTTTTTTTTCATGCTATGCTACAGCAGCAGCCAGTCCAACAGCCTCATGCTTATTGGTCCATCCTGCCATTGGCATTCATAATTCACACAGCAGAAACTAACCTGCCATACAGCTGGCATAAATACACTTGAAAAAAACAAGTGGAACACTGTAGCCATGGATTTTGAATTGCAGCTCCCTTTAACATATCCAAACTACACTGATTTTTTGCTTTAGATCATTACAAAAATTCTCCTATTTTTTAAACTTTTGCAATCAATGTGATTTGATTTGTGACTTTCTGCTGACAGCAGGGGTCGCACTTAACTTTTTTGTAACTAGCCAGGTGGACTAGTTAGTTAGCTTAAATTTTGGGTAGTCCGCCGGAATTCTGACTAGCCCGTCCCCCAAAATTGAATATTTTTATAATGTTTTAATTGAAACTAAAGCAATATTTTGGCTAGCCATGCGGACTAGTTACTGTAGATTTTGGCTAGTCCGCCATGATTTTTTGCTAGCCATTGGCTAGCGGGCTACTGTTAACTGTGAACACTGTGACAGGCTACAATTATCCACTCATGTTACAGAGAATAACGACAATTAGCTGGTATTCGCTCATTAACCCAATTCATGATGTACACCTACTCGTACGAAGGGTAAACAAAATTATTTTGCAAATTTTACACCTATAATTTCCAGCATATCTTCTATAGTGTTATGTGGTTTCTTAACCCATCATTTAAATACATCAAACGATGGATTATCCATAGGAAATCAAGACAGAAATTTATTCCCTTCCCTAAGAAACTCTGTAGATTATATCCCACACCTAGTTTGGAAGAAAGTGGTAACAGCTTGCTTGAATTTCCAACATTCTTGCCATTTCTTCCTTGCATCCTCTGTATCACCTAGCCGTATGCAAAGCAAACAAAATTATTTTGCAAATTTTACACCAATTTTTTCAAGCGTATCTTCTATAAAGACGCTATATAACACTGTGGAAATCCATTTTAAAAATTGTCAAACTTTGCTATCAGACATATCTGACAGTGTTTGAATGGACAAATAAACACCATAAAACACAGAAGTTTGGACAGTTATGCTGTCACTAGTAAAATATGTGCAGATAAAAATTGACACATTAATTATTCTTGTCCAATAGGAAATTCTGCAACACAGCAATCTATGGAATGGTCCCTCAATGATTTTCACTTTTTTAAAGCGCTTAATGATCGTTTCAAACTGCAATTTTTTCATGGCTTCATTTTCAGACCTTATCAGAGACACTGGTAGCATGGGGAATCATGTAGCTCAGATTTTTTTAGACTGGAAACATTGTTATACAATGCTTTTAACCCATCAATTAAATACACAGGAAATCCATTAAAACAGAAATTTACTCCCTTCCCTAAGCAGCTCTATAAATTGCGTCCCACACCTGGTTTGGAAGAAAGTGCCAACAGCCTTCTTGAATTTCCGATGTTCTTCCCACTTCTTCCTCACTGCCTCTGTCACCAGTTCTGATGTAGGGACTTCTTGGATGCCCATCTCTTCGGCAAATTTGTTGCTGCCTCTTCCAACAATCAGATGATGGTCTGTCTACATAGGAATATGGCAAAAAATCAGTTCAATTCAATCAGTGAATTCAAAAGGGACCCAAGTCCAAGAAGTATATTATTAATATTATTTTTTTATTTTTGGGGGGGCAGGAAATTAATTTAATTGCCTTTCTTAAAGTTAGGCTATGCCAAATGATTCACACTTTACCCAGATATAACACCAGTTCATAGCTTAAATATGCCATAATATGAAGCACTTTCATTTTCTTAAATTTCAGAGGGTTGGCGAACTAAATTCTCCACACTTGGGCCCTTCTTGAGTTAAACAATATCAACAACATCCTGAAGATCTCTTCAAGATCATTTAGTATACAAAATCTCAATGACATGAATAGAATATTCAAGACTAATCTAATACTTAAATCTGAAAACAAATAAAATAATAAAACTACTGCAATTAAGTTCAAATGCATTCTAAATTGGAAGTATCAGTTGAAAATTTGAGAATTTAGATTCAAATCACATCCCCCACTTTCTGACGTAATTATCAGTGTTAGGCGTCTTGAGACCTGTCTCAGTCTTAAGACATGTCTCGAGACAGTGTTTGTGTTTTCTCATGTCTCGTCTCCGTCTCAGTATCTGTCTCGACAGGAAATATCTCCAGTCTCGGAGGCCAAGACATTGTCGAGATATTTAAAAAAAAAAACTCAATTTTGACAAGTCAATCGTAGATTCTTACTGCTTTCCCCTCAATCTATAGCACAAAACAGACTGGCATAAAATGCACTTTGTCTCGGTCTCGAAACAGCGTGTGTATGTCTTGTGATTTGTCTCACTCTTGGACACTAATGTCTCAGCTGTTTCCTTGTCTTAGCTGAAACTTTCTCATACCTAACAATGGGTGATTTAAAGTTCGGTGTTGAAATCTGGTGTTGGTGTTGTAACATCAACACCGGCCATAACACTGAACTTGACGTCAGGTCTGGTGTCGGGTTTGACCTCGAAAATTATGACGTAGTTCCTGTAGTACGTGTTGACGCTGGTGTTGAATATCGTCTGCTGAACCGAGTACAGTGGTTTGTGTTAATTTTCCTAATCATCAACACCAAACCCTAGGGATTAGGAAATTTGTGACTTCATGTTCGGTGTCGGTCTTGGTCTTGGTCTTGTTTTTGGCAGAGCTAACATGTGTTTGTGTTGGCTATGGAGCAAGCTTCACCGTGCAATGCAAACCGCTAAAATTACCATTTTCCCCTTGAAAATTGACAAAATTAGTCAAATTGATATTATACTTCCATATGAAAAATATAGAAAAGTAACTTGCCTTTCAGATTTATACAATTTTTCTGGCAGGCAGTATTGATTTGGTGTCAAGATTTGTCCATTTCATTGGCCATCAGCATAACTTTCAGCCAACGCCATGAACAGGGTTATAGCTAGAAAGATTTTGTGCGGGGCCGGTAGGAGGAGCTTACACAAACGGGCGAGCAAAGGCAGCCTAGGCCTCCTGGTGGGGGGGGATTTTCCCATAGAAATAATTTGGAAAGCATTTATTATACAAAATACATCTTCGCTGAAATATAATGATGTTTAAAGCTAAAAATATACACGACTTATGTAGAGATTTAAAAAATTTTACAGTCATTTTAAAGCTTTTCTGTGCCAGTCGGAGGACTAATAAATTCAGCTCAGTGCTGGTTGGCTTCGGTTTGTGCTGGCTACTACTGACCGGCGCCGACCGTCGTAGCTATGACCCTGGCCGTGAATCATGCGTGACATCACACGGTGTTATATGCAATGATTACCGTTCTTCAACACCAACACGGAACTTGAAATCACCCACTGGTAATGTGACCTTTCCACCTCCTCTGACCAGCTAGTACTGAATCCCACCTTTTCCATCACCATCCTGGCTAGCTTGACTGGGTTCTTGATGTTCTGCACACCGGCAATGGCTCCTGACCTCAACTCCTTGCCCTCCATGATAATGGCATCCATTTCAACTTCACCATCATAGTTCAGAACAGATCCAGTTCCTACAAAGAACAGCCAAACAGGTTTATCAAGAATCTATTCACCCCCATGTGATAAATCATATTTGTTCCTTCACTATCATATATCTAATAACTCCAGACATTATTCTACTATTATGCAGAGCTCCACACTAACTTTTTTGGTTGGTTATCCAATTAGGCAAGCAAACGCTTTTAGTTTCATTCATGTAGTTGCCGAAACAGCATTTTTACTTGCTCAAGTAAACAAACTATGAACTTGTTAATGGTGTTACTTTTGAGGTGGAAGCTTGTTAGAAGTGTTTTCACAGATTCTACTCAATTTGAATTTTCCCAAAAGTGAAACTGAATTGATACAAGTTTTTGATATTACTCAGTTAATTTTAGAGTTGAAAATTTTACCTGCCAAGAAGCAAAATATACTTGACCAGGGCAAGTGGGCAAGTGCCAATGTCAAGCCTTGCTGTCGGTAATTGCAAGCTACTTGATATAGATAGTTTAGGTGTACTGGTTCATTTTGAGCGGTAAAAATAACTTAAGTACTCTGAACTGTGAGTTACATATAATTTTTAGATTTTGCACAAACTGCATTTGTGGGTATGTATTAAGATGAAAAATATTCTTTGAACAATTTGTTCCCTTATAATGCACATAACTCTTTCAGTAATCATTAGGGTGTACTTAATTACACCCAGTATCTCTGTACTGAATTTAAAAATGTTGTCCTCTGACGTCTAAAGAGACTTTTCAGTGTTGTGGAAGCCCCATTAAAAAAAAAAAACAGATTTTACTATCTGACATATCTGACAGTGTTTGAATGGACAAATAAACACTCCAGAACACAAATGCTTACACTTGTATGTACAACTGCAATTTTTTCAGGGCTTTATTTTTTAACCTTATCACAGACACTGGTAGCACGGAGAATCATGAAGCTCAGATTTTGTTAACTGGAAACTTTGTTATATGATATTGATGCCTTAACCCTATATTAACTGGGGGGGGGGTCAATTTAATCCCCCCCCCTCGACGAATCTCGCGACCATGCCGCCGCGCAAATTTTTTTCACCGCGTCGCTCGTCGACTTTTTACTTTCAAGTCTTGCGCATCTTTTGAGACCGTTTTCTCGAAAATCGGACATACCGTTACAACGTTACGCGACTTTTTATACATGCATGTCAGTGTTGGAGGTCTTGAGACTGGTCTTGGTCTCGAGACCGGTCTCGAGACCAGTATGTTCTTTCTGGTCTCGGTCTCGGTCTCGAACCCTCTGGTCTTGGTCTTGGTCTCGAACCTTCTGGTCTCGGATTTTTCGGCCGAGACCAGCCGAGACCAGCAACTAAAATGATGATTTCACCTTAAAATTTTTACTCTTGCACATGTGAAAACTGCAATTTTGCAGCATGTATAGGGCGTTCAAACATGCAGAGTGCATTCAAACATTGTTTTAACACAGATCTTCTACACATAATATATGAGGACCAGCAATGGTGAGTTCTCTGACGTAATATATTCTGGTCGTTCCTCTTATAATTGAACATGAAGGTATACATGGTAAAGAACAAAAGAAGAAGTATGGAATGAACATACAAATGGAAGAAAAAAGCAACGGAAGAAAAAGTGATAAAAAAGACAAAAAGAAAATGGAGAGATTGGAAGAATAGAAGGTCAATTGAAAGAAAGAAAACATAATAGGAAATAATAAAAGAAAGAAGACTGAAGACTAAAGAGAAACAGAAAAAGAAGATTGACGTCAAGATAGCAGGAAAAGAAATGTTAAAACAGATATAACTAGAAATATCACTGAAGGTGATTAATGCCCCCGCCCCATCACATACCTTACTTATTGTCATAAGGCCCATAATATGCTGTTATCATGGCAACGCAGTTTCTGACACATTTTTAAAAAGTGTCTTGGCATCTTCACCCCAAAACTAATATGAAGGCTTAATTTCACAGGTATTGGTAAAAACTGAGTAAGTTGTTCAATCCGCAAGAATTGTAACCTGATTTTTGGCTATGATATTCCGTTTCCATAGCAACGCAGTTTCCGACACATCCAAAAAATGTGTCTTGCATATCTTCACCTCAAGACCAATGTGTGACCCAAAGTTTATAATAGGTCGAAAACTGAGGAAGATGTTCGGTCTGCAAAATTTCTATCTGCTTTTTTGCTGTAATATGCTGTTACCATGGCAACACAGTTTCTGGACACATGCAAAAAAATGTGTCTTACATTTTCACCTCAAGACCAATGTGTGCACAAATTTCATGAAAATAGGTCGAAAGCTGAGAAAGTAGTTTGATCCGTAAGAATTGCAACGGACCGACCAGGTCCATGGACCGACCAACTGCCCGCCCGATCGCCCGACCGACCACCCAACCACCCAACCATACGCTGATTCTTATACACCCCTTCAAACTGCGTTTGGCAAGGCTATAAAAAGACATCAAGAATGAAAGAAGAGAGAGAAGAAATATGGAAAGAAGGTAGGAAAGAAACAAATTGAACGAAGAAGAGAAAGAAAGAGAAACAAAAGGCAAGAAAAGAGAAAAAGAAAGGATAAAATGAAGAAAAAGAAAACGGGTGGAAGACATGGGAAAGAGGTAGAAAGAAAGAAAAATGAAATAAGAATATAAAAGGGTGAAGAATGAAAATAAAAGAAGTAAGAAAGGGAAAAGGCTACAATGAAAGAAAAAAGAAGAAAAATGAAAGAATGCAGATAGAAAGGAATAAAATAAGAAAAGAAAGAGAATGAATGAAAGGTAGACAAAAGGAAGAAAGATAGAAGGAAGGAAAAAATAAATTTAATGAAAAAAGGAAGAAGAAAAAAGAGAAAGAAAGATAGGCTAGAAAAAAAAATAAGCAAGAAGAGAGAAAAAGAAAGGAAGTAAAAGAAAGGAGAATAGAAAGAAAGACATGTGAAAGAGGCAGAAAGAAAGAAATGGCACTGAAGAATAAAGAGTCAACAAAAGATCAACAAATAAAAGAAAGAACGAAAGATAAAAGGTAGAATGAGAGAAAAACGACTTCATGAAAGAAATACAAATAGAAAGGAATAGAACAAAAAAAGAAAGAAAAAAAATAAATGTAAAAGTAAGAAAAAAGGAAGAAAGATATAAATGCAAGAAAAAAAACAAGAAAATTAGATATACCACTAATGAATGAAAGAAATAAGATTATTAACAACACTTTATTAGCTCACCTGAGCCAAAGGCTCAAGTGAGCTATTGCGATCGCTTTTTGTCCGTCGTCCATCGTGCGTCGTGCGTCGTTCGTCGTGCGTTAACTTTTACACATTTTCAACTTCTTCTTCAAAATGCATGATTGGATTTGGCCCAAACTTGGCAGGAATGGTCCTTAGGGGGTGGGGATTCAAGGGTCCTCAAATAGTACACCTGGCCCCCCTAGGGGCCCTGGGGCAGGGCCCTAAAGAGCCAAAAGTAGGTAGTTTTCAAACATCTTCTTCTCTAGATCCAGAAATAGTATAGTTAAGCCACTTTGTGTGTAGATACCTCTATATGTGCTGAATTAATGTTCCTCATGACAATGCCCAGGGTGGCCCCATTTGGCCCCTAAGGGGGGCAAAATTTTGGGGGTAGGGCCGTATGGGAATAATTCACATTCACATCAATGGATTTAAATCAAACTTGGTGGGAATGATCCTCAGGGGGAGGGGATAGAGGGTTCTTGGAATGGTACACGAGGCCTCCTTGGGGGCCCAGGGGGCAGGGCCCATAAGGGCCCAAACTAGATAACTTCCTAACCACAAGTCCATTTGTAACCAAACTTGGGTGGTAGGTGCATAACAGGGACCGCAATGTTATTTGGGGGTCAAAGGTCACATATGAAGGTCAAAGGTCAAATGAAGTCAAATGATAGAATATACCTGCAAGTTTCTTCTTTGGTTGGTATTGGCCCATTTGTGACTAACTTGAATGGTAGATGTTACATGTATAGTGACCTCAATGTTAAATTGGGGTCAAGGTCACATAAGAAGGTCAAAGGTCAAATGTTAAGATGCTAGGGCGTGCCTTGTTTTTATAAAAACGGATGTTAGAATTTAATTTAACTTTGCAAAATCAGCTATATGGCAAGGGGATGCAAAGTTTTCCAACTGGTTCATTTGGCTATGTTGGTGCCTATAGATATCAGGTTCCAAGGGCCAAAACTATATGTAACTAATGTCTTTTATATGGGCACCATAGAGAGTTTGCGAGACCTCAGGTGAGTGTCGTGCCCCCCGGGGCTCTTGTTTTGTTTATCTGATCAGTATTTCAGTAGCTCAGGCAAATCTGCTCATGGGAAAAAGTATTCTTTTCAATTTAAAATTGTTTCTCAATCGTTTGTGCAATTTTTAGCTATCATATTGATTCGTAGTCGTATGCCTATTTTGCATTAAACTTAGGTAGGCGTTTACATGTAAGTAACAAATAAACAATAAAAATGTAATTGATAATGTTCTTCATTAACTGTTAATTTTATTATTTTTTTTTACAAATCCTATTGCAGACTGATTGCAATGTGTTACCAGTAGGCAGTTAATGCTGAGTAACAAAGTTGCGTTATCCTCAAACAATGCACAAATTAGTGTCAATTGAAACGCTGGTCTTGGTCTTGGTCTCGGAAAGTGCTGGTCTTGGTCTCGGACCTCTGGTCTTGGTCTCGGACCTGTTTTTCTTGGTCTTGATCTTGGTCTCGGGGTATCTGGTCTTGGTCTTGGTCTTGGTCTCGGATGGTCTGGTCTTGACTACAACACTGATGCATGTCAACCCCAAAATTGCTCGAAAACGTGATTTTGTGTACAAATCAATGGAAATTGTGTTTTAAGCCAAAAATCATAAATGTATGATTATTTTTGTTTTTACTGGTTGAAATGAATTAATTTTATGCTGTTTATGATTGCAAAAGTGTCCCAAACAAATTTCATCGAAAAAACAATCGAAAACAAAAGATCGAAAAAACAAGGAAATACATAAGAAATTCACAAAACAATAAAATACATAAGAAATTAATTCCATTTCGGCAAATGTTTTTGTAGATAATTGTTAGAAATGTCAAAATGAATATTTTCACCAAAAATTAGCATTCTACGAGCTGTTATAAGTGAGTTATAGGCGAAAGAAAAAATTTCATACACTTATTTGCATAATTAATTACTTAAACAAGGCAAACGCCAAGCGTTGTCTCGCCTGCATATCGCAATCAAAACTATGCTATATGACTAATATAGCACAGTGCCAGTCATGGAAAGTTCATTGACCTTTGACTTTTGACCTTAATCAAATTCAACTCACATTCGAACTTGACCTGCACCTTCAAGAGATGGACCTCTGGTATGAATTCGGTGATCCCACTCGAAGCTATTGAAAGTTATTGTGTGTACAACATAGC
>JZLH01S0312467.1:62615-101144 GCA_001188425.1 Eucidaris tribuloides
TTTTTTTTTTTTTACTTTTTTTCTTACTTTGCCACCCCATCCAAAAAATGGATCGACGCCCCTGGGCTCTTGCATAAAAAAGATGAATTTACTCGCAACTCCAAGATTTTAACGCAAGTCCTCAATATCTGGTTCTCAAAAGTTGAATGTAAGGATGTTTATTTTTCTTTTCGGAATACTCTTCATATCAGAGGCCCCACTATACGTACAGTACGATATGATGTAATTGCACGTGTTGTTATATTGCACAAAAATATTCAAATGGCTGATATCATGTAATATTCATTACATCATTATATACAACTGCATATCAAATATATAAACCCGATAAACTCTGTGACGTTAAACACATTAAATTTCCAACGTCATTTTCAAAAGACACAATTCTACTTTAAAGACACTAGGTAAAAGTGTGAGCAGCTCATTTCGAAAATGAGTGAATCATGTAGTGCAATGCATATTGGCATGTGTATTTATATACAAAAACTCCAAATCGAGTAAAAGAAGCCAACCAAATTCACTCATTAAAATGTAATTAGTATTTCAAATCTTTCTATATCGGCCGATAGAATAAAAAGCCAACCGTTTTGTGGCCCGATTTGACGGTAGTATTTACCTCCCTCTATATTTCCGTCATGTACAGACTGACTTTTTTTTCAGTGCCAACGCGTAGATTAACCGTGTGCAAATATTGTACCACGATCGGTGCGTGATGTCCCGAATGTGGTACCGGCGCGCCGTCACTCAATCCACATAAGCGATCACGTTGCGCCGCGGCGGTCCACCACGCACAGCTCAGAACGCGCGGCACAAGTAGGTACCATATCACACAGGGGCGCACATCGTGCGATGTAAACAAATACACGTGGGCTTTCGTTGTGGTTCACGCATGATACGAATGATTTTAGCCGTGAAATGGATGACAAAAAACGACGGGGTCGTCCTCCCGTATCAGAATCAGCTAAAAAAAAAAAGCTGAATGAAGCCAGATTGAGGTACGAGGCAAAGTACAGGAAGCTACCCGTGAAAGCAGAGGACGCGATAGAAATAAAGAAAATTGCGGAGGAGGAAAACATGAGCGAGAAGGAAGTGGTGACTCTCCTGGTGAGAAAGTAAGTAACGTTGCAACTAGCTTGCACCATATTATGGAACAACTTGAATTTTATTTTCACAAGTGTTTGTTTGTTTGTTTTTTGGTTCATATCACTATGGCTATGCCAGGTATGAAATTAGGTACACTTGCTTACAATCACTGTATCAGAACGGCGCTAGTGCATTAACATATCCACATAGTCCCACATATGATGATTCATGTAGGGTACACAAATCACAGCATGTTTAACTGCCATAAATTATTTATTTTCAAGGAAATTAGGGTTAGGGTTAGGTGGTAGGGGTATTATTTTAGGTTGCCGACTTCAGCGTGTGCGGTTTATCCCGTCAACGTATCTACTGACGGAATAAACAGAGAAAATTTGCTGTTGTGTTGGGCATGAGCGCCGTTGGTTGAATGAAATGGAATGGATTGTAATCATGGTAATGACAGATCAAAATTTGACCCACTTTGAACTGAAAAATAAAGTAAAATGTACTTCATAGAACCCACAATTCTGTTAGAAATTTTGATTTTCTCAAGGAAGTGCAAATGGTGTGGGAATGAGCCTTCGGTACTTCGAACAAGAATTTGTATAATTTATGGACCTACGTCGTTGGTGGGCCTACATGTAAGTCTGATAAGATCTGAAAGCTCATGGAGTCCTTTCCTATCAATTACAAAGACAACAAAGACTACACGGCCAAACATTACCAAAAGCAATAGGCCTAGTATTCACTACCACCAACTTGCCTTGTGCTGGAAACTGGAAAGATTCAGTAACTGCCACAAAATCATCTCCATTTTGTGTGAAAAACTCTTGGTTACAACAAATTTTTTTCTTTTATGATGGCGGTGGTTGGCAGTACATGTACAACTTTGACAGGATCCACTGGTCAGGATGCAACGTCCAGACAGGACACAATGTACATGTACAGTATTACTTGGATCAAAACAGTTTTGACATGCTGTGAAAATTATTGTAGATTGATGAGCAGTTGTTAGTTACTCCCAAATTGAGTGATCGGTGGAGCAAATGAAATTAGAATAATTTTCCCATTGGTCTAGTACTGATATTACATGGCTGAACTGCAATCATGTTCCACTTTCCAAGACATTAACCTTTAACAACAAAATTTGGTTGTGTGATTTGACCTGAATATCACATACTTGTGATCTGTTTCCTTGTTTTTCGTGCTTTGAGTAATTGACATACGCGTACATGCATGAACTGTCTCAGAACATCGGCAAGGGACTAAAGTTTGTGATAAATCCATTCAATGTGATGCCAGCAAATGTACAGTACTTGTGAGACAGGTAGCTTGACTCTGTGTGCTGTCATTCCTACCACAATAATTACAGGCCTAATTACTGAATTACTGAATTCAATTTCTCCAAGTTGCTAAGTTGATGTACTATCTATAGAACAACATGTGCTGTCACCTGTGTGAAAGTGCTGGCAATCCAAATTTTATTTTACTAAATGAAACTGCAACTTTTGCTGCTGGCCAGGGTTATAGCTATGGCGGTCGGCGCCGGTCGGCGCCGGTCGGTAGTAGCCGGCACAAACCGAAGCCGACCGGCACTGAGCTGAATTTATTAGTCCTCCAACCGGCACAGAAAAGCTTTAAAATGACCGTAAAATGTTTTAAATCTCTACACAAATCGTGTATTTTGAGCTTTAAAGTGATAGGCCAACAGTATGGAGCTTCAATTTAAAAAAATTGTCAAACTTTGATATCTGAGGTACATAGTAGTGTTCAAATGGACAAATAAACACCCTAGAATACAAAAGTTTGGAAAGTTACACTGCCAAGTGCCAATGGCAATTTATACATGAATAAACAATAAAACTTGGGGCGAATTTTATTAATCTAGGTGTACACACAGTAGGTCTATGGGAGGAAATGGGTAAGTGAATTTGGTCAACTTACGATTTTCATTTTTTTAAAGCACTAAATAATAATTTTGAAATACAATTTTTTCAGGGCTTCATTTTTAGACCTCATCAAAGACACTGGTAGCGTGGGGAATCATGCGGCTCAGATTTTTTTAACTGTGGTAAATGTTAGCCAATACCTTTAAACTTCATTACATTTCAGCGAAGATGTATTTTGTAAAATAAGTGCTTCCAAATGCTTTTTTCTATGTGGAAACCCAGGAGCGCTACGCTCGCTTTGCTCGTACCGCTTGCGTAACTCCTTCATACGGCTGGCACAGAAGTCTTTCTAGCTATAACCCTGCTGCTGGCCATGCATGATCATGTAACAATTACTGTACTATGAGCATATTATAGCTCTTTTTCTGTGATCACATGAAAAATCTACAATAGAATGTCTTCAATGGAAAACCTGAAGTGTGCAGAATTGTGGGGTTTATTTTCTATGTACAGGGAATTAAGGATGTTATGCTGATGTGATACTCATTGGTCAAACTGAACGGTTCATTTACATTTAGCGAGACAACAATGGAAATTTAGTCAAACTTGTACTAGCGGGAACCTCTCTAAAGCAGCCAACCTGTAGTATAGTGGCCACTGAATTGAATCTTCTGGAGACAAATTATGTGTTTAACAGCCTGTCTTTAGCAGCCAACTGTCTATAAATGCCACATTTTTCATCCCCATTGGGTGACCATTACAGACAAGTTTTGTTGTATTATCTGAGTTAAAATAGTTACAGTACATGTATGCCTCTCTATTTTCCATGCAGAGCAAAGTGATGCACCATCTCAACAACATATTTGTACTCTCCCATGACCAGACTCGGATTACCAGTTCCTGTTTTGCTTACCAAATCCCAACTTAAAAAACTTCTAACAAGAAGATAATCAAGTGATTGTCTGGCACAATAAAAGTTCACAAACAGTTGACAGAAGAGGTGTAGCATAAATCTCGGTCCCTAGCATCACATAAGAGTGGAACAATAGAGAGGAAGTACATATACCACAATTACCACAAAAGATTAACAGTTAATACCTTCTATTCATCCCAGCTTGGCTATCTGCAAGCTATTCACAAAAGGCTATTCAATTGGCACCTGCTGTCCCAGTAAATCACAGTAAATCACTTCTATTGTTGGGAAGGCATCTTAATTCTCACCCCAGCAATCTATATTGACTAAATACAAGTTATCAGTAAAGAAAAACAAATGGACATAAAACTAGGTTATGTAAGGAACTGTAGTTCACATAATAGAATTGTTAAATGGAATATATCATATTTTTATTTGTAGGTACAAGGAAGACAAGGAGAAACGTCCCCTCTCAACTAACCTGTAAGTACATGTCAAACAAAGAAAAGAACCTTTTTTATATGAACTATGAAGTCATCAGGTTTTGAAACTTATCTGTGTGATGGTAGCATCATCATGCAGTATGAATGAGGGAAATTTTGCCAACATACTTGTATATGAAGACAAAACAGTATCATGGAGTACCAAATAGAAATCTGCAATTGCAGATTTCTATTTGGTACTCCATGATACTATTTTGTCTTCATATACAAGTACATGTACATGTATGTTGGCAAAATTTCCTCATTCATACTGCATGATGATGCTATTTATTTTCAACTCTTTACCCTGAGTTATCAAACTGTAATCAGAAGAAAATATCAAAATAAACACACCAATCTTGTTTTAATGTTTTTCTTTATTTACATCTGGCCCAGTGTATTTTGAGGTTTGAGCCTATCAAATTGTGAAAAAATGGAATTCTACGAGTCTGACAAGTAGACAAAATGATATGTATGGAGCCCTGCCAACCCGTTACATTTTGTTATTTGCTTTACACTGTCGAAAAAAAAAACACTTTTCTGAGCTTATACAAATTTTCTTGCCTCAAAAATAACTTGCATGGTCACCATCATAGCACGTGACTTTTTTTTAGTTTTTGTTTATGTTGTGGATCTGTGATACACCTTGACTACCATCACTAATTAAAGGAGGGCACTACATTATGTGGTATCCAGGGTAACACATCAACTTTCAAATAATCTCTTCAACTGGTTTACACCTCAATACTTCCATAAGTGCATGTGCACATGTTCCCACATAGCTGAATACATTTAATCAACGTTACAAACATGGCGTGAAAGTGTTTGTTTAATGAGCCATTCCACATAAATGTCACACGAGTCACGCATGTTTCATGACACATAAGTCACAAACAATTAAAGCTATAGATCAAAACCCAGAAAATATTGGAGCCTAATCCATTACTCGTTCAAGTAAATCAGTCATCTATACCCTGACATGTGACCTGTAAGACACAGCATGCGTGACTGGCGTGACTCAAGTATGGAATGGCTGTAATGCAAATAGCCTTCTAAAAATTAATGGAAATGGAACTGTTGGAATACTGTAATGGCTGTTATCAACATGTTTAATTTTTATGAGCTGTGTATTTTTTGGTATTTGGATGGATTTCGATTGGTGACGGATAATTTGAATGCACACATATTGTATTGCATGTCATCTTATATCCTGCATCAAAAGTATCATGAAACTCAATTGATTACATGAATATGTAACCATATAAAATTACTATTGTTGGATAAATGTATAGCTTGAGGAGGTCACAGGTCATAAATTTATTTCAATATATTCACTGTGTGCAATTTATTGTATTGTTTTGCTGACTTCATTGATTCATGGAAGACAATTGTTTTGGTATAACCTCCTTTGTTGCACTTCTTCTTTGCAAGTCAAGTGTCTTGTACAATTATCTGAACAATATTGTATGTACATGTACAACATATTTTTTTGTTTTTGTTTTTTTAGGAATCCATTGACCTCGACCCCTATCCATACAACCATGGAAGGAACTCCTGTGTCTGCCAAGACTAAGAGGTGGGCTTACATGTATACTACATTGACAGAATCCAAAGTGAATATAATGCTGATGATTTTTTGTTAAAAATAAGAAAGGAAGTTTGACCCCCCCCCCCCCAAAAAAAAAAAAACCCAAGGTACATTTTGCATTTATTTATTTATATATTTATGTATTTAGATAAGTATGTTCTTAATATTTAATTATTATTATAATTATTGTGTGTTTTTTTTTGTGTATAATATGCCAACGTTGGAATGTTCATTTACCATGAGTACAGTAGATTATATGATTGTCACTATTTTGATTCCAATATTTGGATTTTGGAGTAAACAATGTCACATGTAAGATTAGATTATACCATTGGTTATTTCTAGCCTTACTCTATTTACTCTATTTACGTAATTATTTCTAAATTTATTTAAACCTGTTAATCCTGTGATGGAATACATTTATGGCCCCTGTTGCTTACATGGTTATACAGAGTCGTATATTTTCTATAGTCTGACGAAAGAAAGAACTGGCACAGAAAGCCAACCATAAACCTTGTGAAAAGAAATGCATACATATATGAATACATTAATTTCACATTTCTTTAATTTTTTTTAACAGTAACATGCCATACTTCAGCTCCCCTTTGGTGCCCAGAATGAAAAGGTGAGTGTTTAATCATTTTTAGCTCGAAGGGCCCGATGAGCTTATGCCATGGCGTGGCGTCCGTCGTCCGTCCGTCCTGCCACAGTTTTGAAAATGTTTCTTCTTCGTCATTTCTCAACAGATTTTGATTCTGATTGTTTCGTATGATATGGCTAGGTGGGGGATTTAAAACTTCTACACAGAATCATGAAATTCATATTATATTAAATTTATGCAAATTTATTCGAAATCACAAAAAATGCTTCTCCTTCATTTCTCAACCGATTTTGATTGTGATTGCTTTATTTGGTAGAGCTGAGTTATGCACATTAAACCTCTACACAGAATTTTTAAATTATACTCCATTAATTAATTATGGTAATTTATGTAAATTTATTCCGAAAATAACAGAAATTACTTCTCCCTCATTTCTTGACCAATTTTCATTCTGATGTTTTTATAAGATAGGGCTAGGTGGGGGCTTCAAAATTTCTACACAAAATTTTGAAATTAATTAATTATGCAAATTTAAAATTAATCAATTATGCAAATTTTTCGAAATCACAAAAAATGCTTCTCCTTCATTTCTCGACCGATTTTGATTGTGATTGCATTATTTGGTAGGGCTGAGTTATGCACATTAAACTTCTACACAGAAGTTTGAAATTGTACTCCATTAATGAATTATGCTAATCCATGCAAATTCAAAATCACAATGAAGTTATTACAGTTTGGTGGCGGAAATGTCAAAGGTCAACAGGCAAAACATGTTTGATTTGGGCTCGTTTGCGCAATAACAGCTTGTCAGATTTTGCTGTAACTTGTGTGAATTACTGTATGTATATATGGTAATGATAAATGAACAGATTTTGGATCTGTAAGGTCAGTTATTACGAGAGCCCAATACATGTCTGATTTGGGTTCGTAATTGTTGTAAATTAGGTCAAGTATGTTTTATGAGGATAAAATGAAAATATTAGATTCCAGAGTTTTGAAATCGAAGGTCACAAAAGCGTGTGTACATGTACATCTCATTTCACGTCATTATCATGGTAACTGCGATTAGATTGGCTCGAATGATACAATTAAATTGAATGAACTGGACTTGACTCTAGTTGTGATGATGTGCCAAAACATGCTGATAAAAATAGTATCCATATCCACATTGTGTTTTTTTTAGTTGGTTATATTAAAATTCATTTACTTGTTACATGTTTTTCTTTTTCCCCATTATATTCCATCTACATGTAGAGAAGCGATGTCCACTGCAGCCACCAGGTTGGACAGGTGAGTTATTTAGACCTTTTTACAAACGCTGTATTATGCCCCAAACAGACTGGAAGCATTATGTTTTGGGCTTGTTTGTCTTCCGTCGTTGGTCATCTTTACACTGTGATCTTGTTGTCACTATATCTGGAATATGAATCGATAAATTTTGATCCTACTTAGTCAGGCATGCATTTGGACATGTGGATGAGCTAATTAGACTTGGGTAGAATCTGCAAAGGTTCCAGGGTCTAATAAAAAAAAAATATCTTGGTATCATGATATGTACAACCTTGATGTGTATTGGAATCATGTTTGGCAGACATGCACTATGAGATGTAGAAGGAATGATTAGTTTTTGGACAAAATCTTCCAAAGGTCAAACTGTCAATGGATATTTCATAGATACATATAATTGAACACTTGTACAGGAAATGTAAAACTGTACTTGTAATTGTAATTAAAGTGATTGTGTAAGGTTTCACAGTGTAATTTTCGTAAATAACATTTCTTTCAATATAAATGTACTCCTTTGTTTTTTAGTTAACATAAATGCATGTTTATTTTTCATCTTTTGCAGCTCTTCCATATCAGGAGTGGAACAGATGATTGACTCAGACTCACACTCTGTAACTGAGCAACAGCACAGTATGCCAAGGTATTTCACCCTAACCTAAATGTACAATGCTTTAAAAGATCTATCTTAACTCAGTATCATTACATTACATTTTTTAAGATGAATTGATATGAAATTAGTCTATTGTAGTAAACAGAAATTATACTCATTTAGACAGCTATGAGCATGTATTCATACTGCATTTCCTTCTGTCTGTGGATTTAGTGATACTTTGATTCGAGTATCAGGCAAAAGAGCTTGAATTTTGAAAATAGATGCTTATGTTGTATGCCTACAAACTTACTGTAGGCATGATGTATGTTCCAGTCATAATATCTGAATGCATTGATGTAGCAAAATGAAGTACATCTAAATACAATGCACAAAGTATTAAAGTACCCCCCCCCCTTTCAAAATACCAATTTTCACGAAAAAGTTTCTGCAAAAATATTTAGGCAGAAGTGTTTCTGCAAAACTATTTGGCAGAAGTGTTTCTGCACTCATTGACTAACTTCTTCCTGAAAGTGTGAATGATCCATCAAGTCACGTCGAACATTTTCACTGAAACTGGTACAAGTGTAAATATAAACCTTTTCTTATTCATACAGGTAATCAAAGTTGAAAGTGGTGTATAATGATTAATGACCTTCATACTGCAGTGCAGATTCTGGTGTCATGCAGTTTTGTCACCACGCCGGGCGGCACCGGGCGGAGCTACCCAGCTCTCAAAATCTCCGCTCGATACGCACAGTAAATTTCAGCCTTTCCACCTGGTACTAAAATAACAATATGACCTTACTGTTCTACAAAACAGCTATAAAATGCCACTTTTGTAACTTGATTTAGTATTTGGATTCAAATTATTGACAAATTTAACCAGCACTAAACTTTAACTGCTGACAACCCTGGTTACATGTTTTTTTTTTAATTTTATTGTTCTGGTACCTGTAATGGTACATTTGCAAGTAGGCATACTTATCAATTTTGTCAACTAATTTCACTGGCAAATTTGAAACCTACATGTACTTTGTATTTCCGAGAATTTTTTCTCATCATTTACTATGACTTGTACATGACTACAATAAACAGATTGGCTTTGTAATTTTGATCCCAAGAATTATACATGTACATACCTGCCAACAGTAAGATTGTATCAGATTTAGTAAGATTTGTCATCGTCGAAATCCACAGAATAAGATTTATTATACAAATATAAGATTTGTTGAAGAATGAGCAGCATACTTATAACATTTCATTTTGCATTGAGAATACGATTTTTGATCTGTATCAGTAAGATTTTTCATTTCAGGAGGTTGACTGGACTGTATGTATATATAAAATACAAAATTGGAAAATAATACAAACAGACAATAAGATATTGGATTTCTCTTTTGTATGTTGAACAGCACATCAACACTTCATAAAGAACAAGAAACTGTCCAGTCCAGCACCATAGAATCATTGGAATATACTGATGGGTAAGTTTTGTTGTCTAAATTTCATTTTCTGTCGTAAATGTTGTCAGTACAAAGGTTCATTGATACTAAACTTCTTCATGCATAAACAAGTTTACAAAATGTGCATTACAAAACATGTCCTGAATTTTCCTTGTCCAACAATTTGTGCTGAAGCATATATTGGGTAATTCTTCTCTAAAACCAAAAAGCAAAAAAAGCCTTTCCCTATACAATGTGAAGTGATGTATTCATATATGATTGATTTGTGAACACCAAATTTCATTTTACCCTCAGTAGACTATGAAATTGTGCAGCAATGACTTTCAGTATGACTTGGGACTCATTAATTTTTCCATCCATACTCTTCTTGAATGGAAAGTTTCCGACTGTGTTGTTCTGCTATTGGTGAAAAGCATGCATCATTTGTGTACAGTTTCATTATATCAACACTGCCTTACAATTTTGAAAGGTGCATGCAGCAATCAGTATGTGCTCAGTCCATTGCAAGTATTGTGGGTAAAAGTGTGGAGTAATGCTCCTGAAGTAAGGCACACACATTGGTCTAGGGGAGAACATGTGCAAGACCTACTTGAAAATGATACTGTGGCATATTTTGGCGGAGATATTGTGGATCCAATGGCTTAGTTTTGGAGAAAAAAAATTCTTGACATGTGGCAAATGAAGGTGATTGGAAACTTCTTGAATATGTTTGGAGACTGCATTGTCATGGTAACGACACATATGACCATACTGATATGTGGGAGTATTACTGGTGATTTTCAGTGATACTTCTAGTAGTGGTTTTTTTTTTTTTTGTAATTGCTTTTCTGTTTCTGACAGGTCAAATGTTCCAGATCCACCTACGCCTACAGAGATCTCCGTAGATGATCACCAAGAACCCATTGAGTAAGATATCACATTATGTAATATAGCTTTACCCACTCATTTTCTCATTTTTGTTCCCAATATTTTTACCGATATTCAAATTCAACTCATTTGATTTCTTTGATTAATACCAAGGAACTAATAATTTAGGTTCAATAAGGGTGTTTTCCATTTGTGATTTGTCATAATTACACCTGTATCATTATGTTTGTCAACAATTCAACGAATTCCAGTGTTTTTCAGTCCATTATAAATCTATTGGTGTGGGGGATAGCCACGACAAATTTGATCTTTGATAAATTTAATAATGTTAGACAGGTATTAATTAATTAAGTATACAGGTGTCAAAATACAGCCTGTATTTTATGTTGGTTAATGTAATACGTACACGTACATATCTGAAAATAGGTTATTGTTTGATAACTTCAGTAGACAAATTCCATGAAATTTGATAAGAGGGTACATTGTACGAAAATGTAGCCCAAGGATGTCCAATGATTGTATATTGACCCAGTGTCAAAGGTAATTTTGTACCCAGCAAGAGGTTACTATGCTTTTTATTTTCCTTGTTGTATTTGTTTTTGGCTATTTCAAGTTGTCATAATATGAAAATGTGTTGTGGGTTGCATTATTATTATTTTTTCTTTCAGGGGGGGGGGGGACCGCTATTATTTCATGATTCGCATTTCAAGTTATTGTGTACGATTAATTGATGTAGATTTCTATGCCTCTGCAACAAAGTTGCCGGAGGCATCATATTTTCAAGTGGTCCGTCCCTGTGTGTGTCTGTCCATCCGTACCGTCAGTTACAGGTTTTTGTTACAGCAATAACTTAAGAACAGCTGATCGGATTTGGAAGAAAATGGGACAAAGTATGCACCATGGGGCAACAATGAACTGATTAGATTTTGCAGCTGAAAGGTCAAAGGTCACCTGGCCTGAAATATGTCTGAATTGGGCTCGTAACCACAATAACTTGAAAACAGCTGATTGGATTTTGATTTAACGTAGGCAAAATATGTATTATAAGGCACCAATCAACTAATTAGATTTTGGAGCTGAGAGGGGAAAGGTCAAAGGTCGCCAGGCATAAAATATGTCTGATGTAGGCTTATTAGTGGTATAACTTGATGGGCTGGTCGGATGTTTATGTAACTTGGGAGAAGTATTTAATACAAGGCACTAATTGATTGATTTGATTTTGGAGTTGAAAGGTCACAAGACCTCATACATGTCTAAATTGTTGCAATAATTTAATAACTGCTTATCGGATTTTACTGTAACTTGTTCAAAGGTCCCAAGAGCTTATTCATCTCATTGGTATTGCTACCGTGTTAACTTGAGGCTTTTAAACTTACATCACTTGGATGTGAGTGCAGACTGCTGAGGCATACCCATTGACTGCTCTAGTTTTTAGTTCACCTGAGCCAAAGGCTCAAGTGAGCTATTGCGATCGCTTTTTGTCCGTCATTCGTCGTGCGTCGTTTGTTGTTCGTCGTGCGTAAACTTTTACACATTTTTAGCTTCTTTTTCAAAATGCATGATCGGATTTGGCCCAAAACTTGGCAGGAATCATCCATAGGGAGTGTGAATTCGAGGGTCCCGAAATGGTACACTTGACCCCCCTGGGGGCCCAGGGGCAGGGCCGTAAAAGGCCAAAGTAGGTAGTTTTCAAACATCTTCTTCTGTAGCTCCAGAATTAGTTACTACTGTGTGTGTAGAAACCTCTTTATGTGCTGAATTACCGGTAGTGTTCCTCATGACAATGCCCAGGGTGGCCCTGTTTGGCCCCTAAAGGGGGGGGGGGGCAAAAGTTTTGGGGTAGGGCCATATGGAAATTATTCACATTCACATTAATGGATTTAGACCAAAATTGGTAGGAATAATCCTCAGCGGGAGGGGATAGAGGGTTCCTGGAATGATTCATCAGGCCTCCCTGGAGCCCATTTGTAATTAAACTTGGATGGTAGATGCATAACAGGGACCTCAATGTTATTTTGGGGTCAAAGGTCACATATGCAGGTTAAAGGTCAAATGAAGTCAATGATAGATTGCAAATTTATTCTGTGGTTGGTATTTGGCCCGTTTGTGACTGACTTGGATGGTAAATGCTACATGTATAGTGACCTCAATGTTATATTGGGGTCAAGGTCACATAAGTAGGTCAATGGTCAAATGTTAGGATACTAGCGCTTGCTTTGTTTTGTATAGCAGATCCGGCCATTTGTTTTCAATGAACACGGTCTAAGACATATATATATAATGTATAGTATGAAATAACTTTAGCTTCTATAAAGAATTTACTTTTAATCAGTATAAATTGTAATCGAACAAATGTATATTTCACATGTCATGTCAATGTTATTTTTAATCCATTTTATGAATTTTGTCATTGTGCAATTCAGCCTCTGGCTGCTATACAGTAAATAAATAAACCATGAATAATAATAACAATAATAAAAACGGATGTTAGAATTCAATATAACTTGGCAAAATCAGCTATATGGCAAGGGGATACAAAGTTTTTCAACTGGTCATTAGGTATCAGGCTCCAAGGGCCAAAACTACATAACTACGGTAATATTTTTTCTATGGGTACCATAGAGAGTTTGCGAGACCTCAAGTGAGCGTCATGCCCCTGGGCTGTTGTTGAATACATTCCTGAAATCCTGGCCACATCAATTGATTTAAATCATTTGAATGAATATTCAGTCCATGGTACCTGCCATGAATCTTCTGTGAACATTATGAGATTGGTGTATGAAATGTTATATAATCTTACATCTTATTTACAATTTCTTTTTCGATTGTAGCACCAGTGTTGAGGCAATCGAAATCGGAGATTTCTTGTATCCTCAGGAGAGTGTGGATGTAATGGAGAAAGACGAGATATGGCATCCGTCACATTATCTTGAAAGGTAATTGTGCATGCTTGTGTTCTAAATTAATAACTTTTTTTTCATCCTAATTGCTACACATTGAGGTAGTTAGTTATTTTTATTTTTCAGATGAGGTGGTCTCATTCAACAGTTTTAGAAAGATCATGTATTGGCATTTTCAAAGTGATTTGCTGATTGAATATGGAGTATTTGATGATTATTCTTGTTGAGAGCTTTGTATTCCAATCCAAATGAACAATCATGAATAACATGAATCTCTGATATCTTCCTCTGCAGATCAATGGCTAAGTCCCTTGAAAAGGTAACTGCAGCTGATGAGGTATTTGACCTGGAGCAGCAGGAGGAGGATGAAGAGGAGGTTGAACCGCCGACCACTGTCTCGGGAATACACCATAAGTGCTTGACAGCCAATGATGCCCAACAAACAAGAGTTTTTTGCACAACGGAGGGGATTGTGAGACTACTTGCCACAGAGGCACGACCCATATGCAAGGTCTGTAATGAGCCCACCGTTGTGACTATAAGGCCAGTTGGAACCTCGGGGCATATTGAGTGGGTGAGTTATTTTTACTTTTGCTCATTTTAATCACATGTTGATAATAAAATTTTTAGTTTGCATACCAAGAAATTAACTTATCAAACAAAATCAATAAAAATCATTTATGATATGAAGATTGGCATAAATCTAGTGCTCTCGCCAAAAAAACCCCCCAAAACACTGGATCTCAAAAGTCAGGTTTTGTGCAAATGAGTGTTGATAAAATTCAAACACCATGCATCATGTAATGTCATGACTCGTTACTTACTAAGTTTGAATTTTACACAACCAGTCTGACTTGAATATGTGATTTGTGTTCATGCTCCTGAACACTGAATAACTGCAGATCAAAGTGTACTAGGTCAAAACTCATACCAATTTTCAGGCAGTCTGTACTCTGGTTGGACTCTATCAAATACAAACTTATTGAGTGAAATCTACAACCAGTATCTGATACATAGACTACTGTTAACAACTTGAGGAATGGCCAGGTTTTGAAAGGTTCATTGATTATATTTCAAAACTGTTACACCGTGGGAATCTCAAATTTTAAACATTGAGGTTTAGTTGGATCAAAGCTGGGCAAAAATAATTTGATATGCAATAAAAAAAACACAGTCTTTAAGACCTTTTGATAGTTAACTTTGGATCCACTGAACTTTCAATATTACACACATGAGAACAGCATTAAAGACTGATATAGGGCTGAAGAGTATTTATTTCAAAATTTATCAATCCTCTTGCATCACTATTACATTCTGCATCTCTTTCATCCTTTCTTACACACAGACTTGCAGCAATGGCCATTCAGACAAGCTTTGTCTTCAAGAGACCCTAAACAACAGCCATGTTGTGGACCTTAAGCTTGCCGTGGCCATAATGCTCTCAGGTATTTCACTCCTTCGTTGCTTGAGTTAAACATAATCTTGTTCACATATTAAAACAACAGACTAACGTTGTACAGGTTCTGTTTGAGAAAAAAGGCATGCTTTTCTTTGATGTGTGAAATATATGAATTTGCCAGAATGATTAAGTGAATATCTTACAACACAAAACTTAATGAACTCATGCACCCAACAAAAAGATTTGTATGTATGAAATAGCACATCAAAGTGTACCAATGCCCTGGATAATTTGTGTGCTATATGTGTAGAATACATTTGTAGAATACCCTCTACAAAGCATTGGCACTTATGATTTTTGTTTATTGGGGTTTGAATGTACATTTCAAACAGTACTACAGTAGTATAAACAAAACGACTTGCAATAGACTATTCAATCAACCGATTCTACCAATCAATCGATTGCACTATCGGTAATTTGTCCATGTACGTCTTGATCATTCACGCACACAACCAGTGCATCGATGAACATCGATACTGAACTTCAACAGTAAAATAAAAACATACGCATATAACCATAACCCGCATGGCCGCACCCATAGAAATAGTTGCTTACAGAGCAGAACGCATGGAACACGAGTGCTCAAATATTGTAAACATTATGATCTGATTCATCAAAATATGGATTGCTTCACGGGCTAGTAAAACTGAATTGTGGTTATTTGTAGTTTATTCTAGTTTGTACACAAATTTTATTTGTTGTGTATAGGTACACTATATATCGTGTATGGAAAAAACACACATATAGATAGGTGTTTTGTTTTTGGAGGGGAAACAGTGTTTAACAGTGTCGTTTATATTATTTCTTGTAAAATGTACACTTGCAGGTAACAATTTCCAAAAGGTCCACCACATGGCTAACATCATGGGACTGCATAATATATCCAGCAGGATGTATTATGCAGTCCAAAGGAATTACATCTGCCCCGAGGTGGAGGAGACATTTGCTTCTCAATTGGTAGAGACATCCAAAGAAAACCAAGGACGGGATGTTGTTGTATGCGGTGTGTATACAAAATCTTTTTTTTCTTTTGATCATTTTCATTTATTTGTTTCAATCAATGTCATATGCAATCATAATAAACATAAAAAACAACAGAAGAACAGACAGATGCATATAATGCATTATATCAACGTTACTAATTACAGGCAGTGACATACACTGTAATCAGTATCAAAATTGGGTGAACAGGAAGTCAGCTAAAAAAGTAAATAACTACTGTATCTAGTGCTTAAACCCATATTGTTATATTAACAGTTACAAACTATTTTGGCCAGAAAGACTACACAAAACAATTACAAATGATGCCAAACACATTTCATGATGGAAGTAAAAAAGGGTACATATATCTTTGTTCATGAAATTTGATTTATAATAAACAATTAAACAGTGCCTGCTTGATTCACACATATTGGATTAAAGAAAATTGTTTATACCTACATTTTAATTATAATTAAAATGTATTACGTAAAGAACCAATATTTCACTCACTAATATTTAGCATCTCTAAGGTAATATGTGACAAGAAACCAGGTTGTAACTTTTTAACATGGCTGATATTACCATCTCCATAGGTACTTTTCATGGTGTTCATAATAGTGTCTCTGTATGTGCATCAGATACATCATAACTTCAACATCTGAAAGAAAAAAGCAGGCTTGTTGCATCATATCTTTGATTTAATTTTGTGCAAATCTGATAAGTGCATCAATAGTTTCATAATAATAGAGAAGAAGAAATGAACATCTAATATTGAAAAAACGATAAAATACATTTATTTTGTTATGTCATTTACAACCATTTCATATTTGCCTCTATAGGTGATGCACGGAATGATTCTCCCGGCTACAGTGCACAGTATTGCACTTACACTTTGATGGACACTCAGACGGACAGTGTCCTCGATTGTCAAATAATTGACAAGAGGGAGGCAGGGGACAAAAGTCCCCTGATGGAACCCCTGGGGCTGCGCCGCGCCCTGAAAGCTGTGCAGGACCGTGGGATTAAAGTTGCGGAGGTGGTGACGGACGCCCACCCAACAATCACGGCAATCCTGAGTATGTAGTTACTTCAAAAGTATATGCTAATTACTTCGGTTTTTTAATGTAGTGTTCTGTGAGAAGTGTAAGGAATCATTTGAAAACTTAGAACCTTTGGTAACTCGATATTCGAACCCACACACAAACAAGCAAAAAAAAAGAAAAAGAAATTTGGGAAAGGGTCAGGTATTTAAATTTGTCACTCTTGAAATCAATTGATCAGATCAATATTTTTGTCTTGCTATCTGGAGGTAAGAGCGAGACTAGGGAATCCATAGGGTGGCCCCCATCATCCGTCACAAGTGTTAAAGTTTATTGGCAAGACTCTCTTGTTTGTCTGTTTGTCTGTTTGTGTTATTTTTTACCATGCAATGCAGTAAAATACAATGGAAAAAATTCAGTGAAATGGAATTAAATATTACATGCCAGGAACAGGGCATAAGGATTGTTTGACCCTATATTAACTGGGAGGGGGGGGGTCAATTGACCCCCCCCCCCCTCGACGAATTTCGCGACCACGCCGCCACGCAAAAATTTTTCACCGCGTCGATCACCAACTTTTTACTTTCAAGTTTTGCACATTTTTTGAGACTGTTTTCGCGAAAATCGGACGTACCGTTACGATGCTGCGCGACTTATTATACATGCATGTCAACCCAAAAATTGCTCAAAAACGTGATTTCGTGTACAAAATCAATGGAAATTGTGTTTTCAGCCATGTATCATAAATGTATGATTATTTTTGCTTTAACTGGTTGAAATGAATTAATTCTATGTTGTTCATAATTGCGAAAGTGTTCCCAACAAATTTTATCGAAAAAACAGTAGAAAACAAAAGGTCGATAAAACAAAGAAATACATAAGAAATTCACGAAACAATAAAATAAGAAATTAATTCCAATTCAGCAAATGTTTTTGTAGATAATTGTTAGAAATGTCAAAATGAATATCTTCACAAAAAATTAGTATTCTACTACCTTTTTTTAGTGAGTTGTAGCTGAAAACAAAATTTCATACACTTATTTGCATAATTAATCACTTAAAAAATAGAAAAAATAATTGTTTTGAAAATTTTACTATACAGTCGTGTAGTTTACATCCGGCCCTATGCGCACGCAAATTTTCGCGACGATTGCGCAATCGGCAGCTGAGATCTCCCCCCCCCCCCCAAGTAAAAACCTGGTCTGAAGTAGCACAGTTAAAATAGGGTTAAAGCGAAACATCCCCTTTAGTATAACATGATTGATCATTACTTTGGTGAAATCAAATATGGTGGTAAATATTGCAATTACAAAAGTGATGAGGACATATAAATTCAGAAAAAAAAATTCACTCCCCTTTGGCAAATTTGAATAACACACAGAAATTTAAAAAAGAAATTTACGTTTAAATAGAAATCATTTATCTCTATCAGCGTACCTCTATATTCCACGCCAATATTTGGAGAGCAGTTATGCCTAACTTTTTATAAACAATGAAAGGTTATTACAGGTTTCAATGGCAGGTATCAGTACACTCCAAATGTCAGGTCCTGCATATCTAGTTGATTGTAAGCTAGGACACTTCTAGAAGTATACAAATCGAATCAAAAGAATGTCTAGTTGGGTGAGAATAGACATCTCTGTTCAGAGTGTAATCATTGCAAAAAGATGAAAGCAGTTTCTTCTTATTTAATCAATACATCTATATTGCAATGTGCACAAATGAATGTCAAGTTATTTTCAAAGTCCTTTTTTTTCTTCAAAATAATGGATCGGTGTGTTCAAAAAACCGGGAGCAACAAGAAAGTCACTTGGCTCTCTTTTGCAAAATAATGTCAGTTTCTATGTTATTACTGGCCCATATGAAATTAAAGTATGAGATATGTGAATGAATAAAGGCGTTGCAAATCATGAGTAGAGTATGAAGAGGAACGAAGGGTTGCAGCTTTTACATAATACCAATACAACAATACAGATGTCTTGGGGACATCTTTGTGTTATTTTATCAGGGGTAGGTGAGACACAATCTGAATGTTGCCTTGTTTTTTTCTTTTTCCTGTTCAATATGTTCGTTGTCATTTAAAAACAAAAAAACCAAACCATGTTCTTCCTTTTTGTCAGGGAAAGAGTATCCAGAACTTGTGCACAGTTGGGATGTGTGGCATGGGGCCAAGAATATTGGAAAGAAGGTGTCCAAGGTAATGGTTTTCTCTTAACATTTTGGAAGCCCCATTAATGAAGTGTCAAACTTGTGTTATCAAACCTACATGATAGTGCATGAATGTATAGATACTAAACTTGATACATTTACATTCACAGTCAAAATATGTATAGATAAGTATTGGTATGTGGCTAATACTTCTAAATCACAGTAGCCAATGGGGAAAATCAGAAATGGTCTTCATTGACTAATGTTTAAATGTATCTAAACGAATGTATCCAAAAAATCCAAAATTTTTTTTATTGAATTACAGGCAAAACCACTATTTCAAATCATGAATTTGCCTGTAAAGATAAGCAAATGCTCATTTTTGAAAACATTAAACTACACAGTCATGTAGTTCACACTTCGTGATCTGCAGCCGAGATTGGAAGGGGGAGGGGGTAAAAGAAGTTTCTGAATAGGCCATTTAAAATACGCTTAAAAGCACTCAAGAACAATTGAACTACAATATTTTTAGGGCTTCAGTTTTAGACATTTGTATTTTTGATATAATGGGTGTCGCCCCCAGCTGTGTTGATGTTCTCCCGTTTCATATTTGATTTGTTGATTTGTTGATTTCTTGTATGTGATATAAATTATGATATATTTTTGTGTAAGATAAATATTTGGTTGCTCTCTATCAGACTATGTTAGACTCAATTTAGTTATGTATAAATAGAATAAGTAAATACTTTTATTATAGACACTCGTATGATGGATCATGTAGTTCATTTTTGTTTTGTTTAGTTTGAGATTTTTGTCTCGCCTGCGTAGCGGAGCGAGACATACATGTAGGTATCACTATTTCCGGCGTCAGCGTAGGCGTCGTCAACAATTGTGTTGTACACACAATCTTTCTATAGCTTCGAGGTGGGATCACCAAATTCATACCATAGGTCCATCTCTTGAAGGCACAGGTCAAGTTGGAATATGAGTCGAATATGAATAAGGTCAAAGGTCAATGAACTTTCCATGACTGGCACCGTGCTATGTTGTACACCTAATAACTTTCCATAGCTTTGACGTGGAATCACCAAATTCAGTTTTGACATGCAGTCTCTTCATGACTGCGATATGCAGGCGAGACAACGCTTGGAAAAGTGGAAATATTATTTGTACTTTTCCATTTCTCAACTGACATATTCAGGAAAGCAAGTATGAAAATTGATTGTTTACATTTATACAGGTATCCACTGCAGCCAGAAACAGACAACTTCGCGGATGGGCGAAGCACATCGTGAACCATTTTTGGTTTTGTGCAGAGACATGCCAGGGCAATGTGGACCTCTTCTTTGTAAGTATTCCACTGATGATTAAAAATATTTTCACTTATGTCATATCTAATGTAAAAACAGAGTCAGTCTACACAGTAGTGTTTGAATGTAACATTGACTTATGCATTTTCTTTTTTAAGTTGGGTTGAATGTGGAGAAATGCATTTAGATTGTATATGTGATCATTTGGACAATACTCATCTGTATGGCAAGGGGAGGCAACATTTTTCTTGTATTTATATGGCCCACTGATGCATTTATACTGGCCATGGGGCAGAAAGGTGGCAAGACCTCAGATTAGCATTGTATACGTCAGATTCGTTAATTGTTGAGATCTATTTCAGATCATTTTGAACTTGAATTTATTAATGGTTTCATTTTATAGATATTATTGGAGAACAAACTGGACGCAGATCACTTACAACAAAAGGTAAATGTGTGTCCGACACATTGTGCTTATCTCTGGTAATTTACATAGAAAATTTTTTTTCCTTTCTGCAGAGTAAGTGGAGAGGATTAGTGCACCATGTGTGCAATCAGCACGAATGGCTCCTAACTGGTGGCTTTGGTGGGCAGGCCCATTGTGAACATGGTGAACTTGAAGAGAGAACTGACAGAGAGTGGCTCTCCCCTGGGACCCCAGCTCATGATGCCCTTGAGAGGATTGTACTTGATAAGAGGCTGATCAAGACACTTGTCAGATTTGTCAACTTCAGGTAAGTTTTGAATCGTCTGTCACTGACACTATTTTTTTTCAATTTTGCATCACGCACAAGGCTTTGTTCCACACATTGTGTTTTGGGGTGCCTCTTTCCATCCTCCATAATTTACCATTAAGCAATTAACTTTACAACACTTTACAATACAATAAGTGTATGTATGCATATACATACATCAATACTACCTGTATAGATCGTGAGATCAGGAGAGTCCAGATCATGGGGGTCACCTAAATTGCATCAAAATGTGAAATTCTTTTTATTTATTGTTTATTCAACCCATTCTCAACTCACCTCGGGCATAGATTGACAAACTTGACCCTAACTAGGCCAGGCTATTTTGGGAGATCATATGGGGTGGGGGGGGGGGGGGTGGGTGCCCCCAGAGGGGATTACTTTCCACACTGTTTGTCTCCCACCCATGTCCCAAAACCTGAGAAATTCACCCTAAACAGCGTAACCCACATAACCAAATTGACAACCCTAAATGGCATGACACATCTGAAGAGCTCCCTAAGTGGCGTGACTCCCAGGAAATCCACAATAACCGATCTTGTTACAAACAGTGCTTCTTTCCTCTGAACAGCATGTAAGCGAAAATGGGACCGAGACAATTACCTCCTAAAAAGCGGTAGCTCGCTATATCCGAGCTCGGTATAACAGAGTTTCCCTGTATATGTGCATTTTTTTACTGGGACAATTACCACAATTTTAAAAATGGTAGCTTCATAATCATGCTCCAAGTGTCTTTGAAAAGGTCAAAAAATGAATCCCTGAAAAAATTGTATTTCAAAATGATTATTTAGTGCTTTATAAAAGCGAAAATCGTAAGTTGACTTAGTTCTAGCTGCCCATTTCCTCCCATAGTCTAACTGTGTGTAGATTTAGATTGGTTTGTATTCGACCCAAGTACTAATTTTTCAATCATTAATATCTTGCCAGTGGCAGTACAACTTTCCAAGCTTTAGTATTCTAGCGTGTTTATTTGTCCATTCAAACACTACTGTGTAGTTCAGATATCAAATTTTGATCAGTTTTTAATTTGAAGCTTTACAATGTTAGCCTATGTCTTTAAACTTACTTGTATTGTAGATACTCTACATGTATATGAACTTCATTGTGAAATTGGGGTCAGTGGTCATATGGGTAGGTCAAATGTCAATGTTTTGATAAAAATGTGCATATTTGCATAATTAATCATGAATATATTAAAGAATACAATGAATATTAGTATTTCGACTATGTTTTGTTTTAGAGGACATGACAAAGGACGTGTGTGCCAAATTTGGTTGCGATCGGAAAACCAACAGCCGAGATGGGGCAAAAGACCCCCAGTTTTTTCCAGCCTCCAAAATAGCCAAGTCTTTTAGGGTTAAAAATTTACCACATAACAGGTGTTTACAGTGGATCCTTGTTATTAAAACACTTGTATAACTCAATTATCTTGGTCTCAATGTTGAAATTCCCTTTGTAAATTGTATTTTATTTTGTTTGATGCCTGATATGACAATATCTTTTGTATTTAAGTAATATAAAGTTCATTTTGAATTTGGAATGCAACAACACTTTCAAAGAGATATTGCTGTAAATACATTGCACATTTTTTTAATTTGTTGTTTGAATTTTTTTTTCGGTCTCTCTTTGTTGAAACTTGGTTTCATGCATGACAGGCATACTGGAGTATTGGAATCCCTACATAGTCATATTTTGATGTACTGCTCGAAGAGATTCTCTTTCAGGTGAGAAATTTATTGTTTTACTAAGGGTGTTTTTGTTAGATGTGCATTCCTTATAATCATAGATTATACTTTGCGATCGCTTTTCGTCCGTCGTTCATCCTGCACATTTTCATCTTCTTCAAAATGCATGATTGGACTTGGCCGAAACTTGTTGGGAATGATCCTTAGGGAAATGGGATTCAAGGGCCCTCAAATGGTACACCTGGCCCTCATGGGGGCCCAGGGTTAGGGCCCTACATGGCCAAAAAGCAGGTAGTTTTCAAACATCTTCTGTAGAACCAGAAATTGTTTAGCTAAGCCAATGTGTATGTAGATACCTCTGTATGTGCTGAATTTATATTCCTCGTGACAATGCCCAGGCTGACCTGGTTTGGCCCCTGGGGGGGGGGGGGGAAGGTTTGGGGTAGGGCCCTATGGGAGTAATTCACATTCACATCATTGGATTTAGACCAAACTTGGTGGGAATGATCCTTAGGAGGAGGTGGTAGGGGGTTCCTGGGATGGTACACCTGGCTCCCTTAGGGGCCCAGGGTACAGGACCCATAAGGGCTAAAACTAGGTAACTTTCTAACCACAAAACCATTTGTAACCGAACTGGGTAATAGATGCATAACAGAAACCTCGATGTCATTAGGGGGTCAAAGGTAACATATACAGGTCAAAGGTCAAATGATGTCAAATGATATAATATACATACAAATTTGATTGGTATCGGCCGATTTTTCGACTAGGATGGTAGATGCCCTACATGCATAGTAACCGCAACGTTAAATTGAGGTCAAGGTTGCATAATTAGGTCAAAGGTCAAATGATAGATACCAGGGTGCACCTTATTTTTATAAAAACGGATGTTAGAATTGAATTTAACTTGGCCAAATCAGCTATATGGCAAGGGGATGTAAAGTTTTTCAACTGGTTTATTTGGCTCCGTTGGTACCCAGATATCTGCAGGCTCCAAGGGCCAAAACTATATGTGTAACTGATGTTTTTCCTGTGGGTACCATAGAGTTTGTGTAACCTTAGGCGAGTGTTGTGCTCCACAGGGCTCTTGTTCCATTTTCTAAACAAATAGTCAATAATTGAACTTGGATATAAAATCTGCATTACACTATTAAAATTGTTCTAAAATACGCTTGCATGTGTAATTGTCTATTTACTTATTCGACTGATTTACTTATCGATTTGAATCTACAGCTACGCAGCATACAGGACACGGAACCATCTCGCACTGATCGACTATCAACAACACAAGGATAGACCCCTTGCCCTAGGCAGTGATGGGAAACCAAAGTAAGTAGATGAATTATTGTAATCATTCTTGTAATAGACTATTTTGAAGAAATGTAACACTGTACTTGTAAATTTAGTCAGGAAAAAAAGTTATTGACCACAAAAATGTTCAAGGTACCTGTAGTGAATTTGTTTTGCAAACTCCCCAATTCTAGATAGAATTCCACTTGTAAATACCACCTGTCACATGAATAATTGCACAGGTGCTGTTGTCAAAACCGTCTCTAAATGATGCACAAGTTTAAAGATGTTCTTTCATATTTATTATAACCCTCGATTTACCCGATAAGTGGTAAACTTCACCATCAAATGATCCATTTTTGCCAAAATATTGATAACTAATTGTTTGTCATCATACTTATAAAAGCTTGATTCTTCTATCACAATGTGGAGGTGGCTGACATTGTCATCATATGTTAGCTGATGTAAAATTATACTTAAAATAGATTTTCAATCAGGTGCTTACATTTCTATAATTTAAAAATATTTGAAAAGGAACATAATTTCAATTAGTTATTTATATTAAGAATGAGAAGTGGAAAGTTAATGTCTTTCAACCACTGGAATGTTCAAACACTGCATATGGCATGAACTAGCTGTCCCAGTGGCGCTGTGTTTTGTGGCCAATCAGATTTGTGTCTGACTGTGTATGGTTGACAATTTAAATTTTGAAACTTCACATGATGTGCTTTTATGTAGCTCTTAAAGGTATTTGACATGATTGGGGGTAGTCCTCAACTTGAGCTGAAGCTACTCTAGAATCAAATAAACTATGCAAGGATGTTCCTGTGAAAATCTTGTAGTCAAACATTGACTCATTCTAAAATATATGTTAATATCCCTTGTGGCAGGCCAACCTGCCATGTGGCTCTCTATGGGTCCAATTTTTATCATGCCCTGATAGAATAAAAATACCAGTATGTTCATGCTCACTTCTTATTAGGGACAAATCCTAGCGGAGAGATCAACTCCAGTTCGTGTATAGTTGGTATATATCTCAACTCATTTGGTTTTTGAGGTATTTTCAAATGTTCTCAATTATGTCACTAACCTTAAATTGTTTTAGATTCAAGTAACAAGATTTTCCAAAAGCGCTCTTGCTAATATATTGCAAATGAGGGCTTCTATCTTAAAATGGAACAATGAGGCAATACAATATTCCATCTTTGGTACACCTCTTATTCATTACGGTTGTGTTTTGCACAATGCGGGAATGGCACAAAATTTGTAATGATGAAATATAAATAAAACCATGAATTTCTGATCAATTCAAGAGTAAACGTTTTATTCAATGTGTAGTTCCTGAGGTAAAATATGACATGTTAAAGTACACTATTCAAAAGGAATTGAACATGCTATTTAGTGCAGTTTTTTAAGTTTATACAAAGTAAACAGTGTTACAGTTTATAAAAGTTAACTCTAATGCGGAACCTTTTTCATTTAGTTTGTACTTTTCAGATAAGGTTAAATCACTTTTCTCCCACTTGATATAGCCCCTCATGATTGTGTTATGAACATATTGACAGGTGGTTATTTATAGTAGCATAGTTACAGTTGCAAGATGGTATGTAATTTATGTTGTTTGGTGGGATTTCTTTTTTCCAGTTCTTCGAAGTAGACAAGAGGAAAATGTATGGTCACCAGTATCATTTTGATGACGTAGAAAGCAACCTGCATACACATCACTTAAAAATGTTGACCATACAGTCCTCGGAAGAAAAAGTTCTATCAATTCCCAGTGCTGATTCTACTCTTCGTTCCCATTCTTATTATCTTTTTTTTTTCTTTCTTTTATACAAATTATAGAGTCAAGGCAAGATGGTCGAAGCATGCGAATCAGTGGGTGGTATGCAATGTCAGGCAACCTAAAACATATGCCTATATGCCAGCACTGACAACAAGAATCTTGAAGCGCAGGCTGGAGGACAAAGAACAGATGTATCGGCCAGGTGAATCACTGCCGTCGGATCCTAGGAATATACGACCCAGTCTGGCTCCGTACCCATGTCCTCCAATGGCAGACCTCCTACAAAAGAGACAGAGCAGGTTTAATTAGGGATGGGCTATACAGGAGTCAAAGAGGCCTGGTGTTGTCACTCTACATGTATATCCAAATGAAGCGTTACTATGAATTTTCCGTAGTCCTTAATTTCACCCGTATTTCAAGGTGTTTCTAGTGCAATTTCTGCCGTTTTTAATTCTTTTTTTTAATGGGTACAAATTGGTCATGTAAAAAGAATTCCCTATTTTTTTTTCGCATTCCAAAAACATTTTCATCAAACCATCCCCATCTAATGCAATTTCAGGCACACTTTTACTACACCACCTCTTTTTTGCACAAAAATTCACATTTTTTTAACTTGTAAGCCAATGATTTAAAACGTCAATTTACGATTACTCCTGATCACAATACCACTACTCACAATAACACTACTCAATGTATCAAAAACACTTTGTACTGTGCAGAGTAGTGTGATAACTTGGCTTCAACAAATTGCCACAACGTATGATCGGACCCCGTGATTCCAAGTATTGTTGATGTTGTAGTTGATCAATGTATGGTTTTCATTTAGACAAGAGAATAAAATGAATGTGTTTCTTGCTTTCCTTTGTCCCAATTTTTATCATAAATACAAATCATTTGTATGGATTTGTTTTTGCAGTAAAACACATTTTCCTTTATCTCTTAAACATATTAAAAATAAGAATGTCAGTTCACACGAGGTCGACACTAATCATCAGCAATCTACATGCACAGTAAAACCTTGTATCATTCTGTTAGAAATGATAGGCGCTCACTAGCCAGCCATTGTCGATTGCTAGCTGGATGCGAGTCTAGTAGAGGTGGCATTATTGTTGCTTAGGCAACTTTCAATTTTAATTTATGTCTGAGTCAAAGCAGTACACTGCACGAAAGAAACAGAGAAATACCCCCCAAAATTAAAGTTACAAGATTATGAAAACAACCCTTTTGTATTCAAAATCGTGAACATGAAAATATGTATTACCCCCCTCTCCCCCTCACAAAAGGACTGATTTTTATTTGATTTTTGGCAGGATCATTTGTACACAAGGTCAATACAGAGTGACAACACCGGGCAAAAGGTCAATATTTTCAACACCTTAGGGAACCAGCTTATTACATAGGGCACGCTCTAATGAGCATTATTAACAACATTTAAATTCAAATTGGAAAATAAAATGAGTTGTTGCCAGCCAAAAAAAGGAAAAACAAAAAACAAGTACATGTAATTGTATGGGTCATTCCCAAAGGGAGGCTAAAATTTACCTTTTCACATCAAAATTTTTCAATTGGCTTTTTTCTGTTAGTTAGTTTTTGTTATGTCCGGACATCACATGACATTAACAAATAGGGTTATTCCATGTTCCATCAACTTTATTTTTGTGGACATTTTGTAGTCCACAGCTTCTTGAAACTCCTCAGAAATGCACCAAATATTCCCCAGATACTAAGACGTTGGATAAAGCAAGCAATGCTTGTTCCAATGATTGTACATATTTTGGATTGAATGTTATTGTTGGAGCCAGGATCTTTAACCAACATAGGTAATCTGGAAATGGGAAGGACTCTATTCTATTAGTAAGAAATAAAATCTAACGATAGTATTATGATATATATTGAATATTTTAGTCTCCGGGATACCAACCCCCCCCCCCCCCACGTACTGTAGTTAGGGTTGATATTTTCACACTCACTGAATTCCTCGACCCCAAGTACATGTACATAGAAAATAATACAAAAATCAACAGACTAGGGTTTTAAGAAATACAGAATATATAATTTGACACGAATTGGCAGTTTCTGTATCACCTGGGGACCCACTGGGCCGCAAATCAATTACTTTTATGGCACCAATTCACTTTTTTTGCTCTCCCCCCCCCCCCACTCCAAGTCTCGAGTGGGCATTCAGCATTGCACCTGTCCTTCCTCGCTGTCCATCCTTGAATTCGGGGGCCCGCAAGTTAAAGGTCAAAAGTTACAGCTCATTATATATGCAAATTGGTTTCCGGATTATAATTTGATAAATATTGCACAGAATAGTAAATATTTTTGGTATGTGGGTACCGTTACACTAAAATACAGGTCAAGTTCATATTTGGAGTCTGCAGGTCAAAGGCAAAGGTCATAGCTTCATTACTTACGCAAATTTGTTTCAGCACGATATTAAAATAGATAATGGATAATATCTGTTGTGTAGGTTGATGTCACTAAAGTGCAAGTCAAGTTTGAATTTGGTGTCTGCTGGGCAACTGTGAAAGGTCACAGTTCACACAAATTGATTTCCACATGATTACTCATTAAAGTGATAGACTAACATTGTGGAGCTTCAATTTAAAAAAATTGTTAAATGTTGATATCTGAACTACATCGTAGTGTTCATATTGACAAATGAACACCCTAGAGTAGAAAAGTTTGGAAAGTTACACTCCCAATGGCAAGTTATGCATGAATAAACAATTAAAACTCGGGGCAGTTTTTAACACCTATATTACTGGGGGGGGGTCAATTGACCCCCCCCCTTCGACGAATTTCGGCGACCATTGCCCGCCTGCGTGCACAAAATTTTTTAACCGCGCCGCTCGCCAACGTTTTTACTTTCAAGTCTTGCGCATCTTTTGAGACTGTTTTCCAGAAAATTGGACATACCGCTACGACGCTACGCGACTTTTTATACATGCATGTCAACCCCAAAATTGCTCAAAAACGTGTTTTCGTGTAAAAAATCAATGGAAATTGTGTTTTCAGCCAAAAATCATAAATGTATGATTATTTTTGCTTTGAATGGTTAATGACTTAATTTTATGCTGTTTGTGATTGCAAAAGTGTCCCCAACAATCTTCATCGAAAAACAATAGAAAACAAAAGGTCGTTAAAACAAAGAAATACTTAAGAAATTCACAAAACAATAAATACATGAAGTAATTCCAATTCGTCAAATGTTTTTGTAGATAATTGTTAGAAATGTCAAAATGAATATTTTCACCAAAAATTAGCATTCTACTAGCTGTTTTTAGTGAGTTATAGGTGAAAACAAAATGTTATACACTTATTTGCATAATAAATTACTTAAAAAATAGAAAAAATAATTTATTTGAAACCTTTACTATACAGTCGTGTAGTTTTACATCCGGCTCTATGCGCACGTAAATTTTTGCGGCGATCATGCGATCGGCGGCCGAGATCTGAAGGGGAGGGGGGTCATAATGACCCCCCCCCCCTAGTAAAAACCTAATCTGAAATAGCCCAGTTGAAATAGGGTTAAATAGCGTAGGTGTACAGTGTACATACAGTAAGTCTATGGGAGAAAATGGGCAGGTGAATCCGATCAACTTACGATTTTCACGTTTTTAAAGCACTAAATAATCATTTTGAGATACGATTGTTTTCAGGGCTTCATTTTTAGACCTCATCAAAGACACTGGTAGCATGGGGACTCATGTAGCTCAGATTTTTTTAACTGTGGTAAATGTTCGCCAATACCTTTAAGGAATGCCTACTGATCGCGTTCAGTGGGGGCATCTGTGCCCTATGTACATACCAAATTTCTAGTGTGAAAATGCTCAGGACTGCACCCTTCATTAAGTAAGCTGGTTCCCTAAGCTCTGTGAGACATCACCATTTTAAAGTCCACCACTAATTGGAGACATCTTGTATTCAGTCGTTGTGTCTATCCATTATCAGTTATTGTAACGTAAACATGAAATAGAGTACTGGTTGATGATGGAAAATCTTTCATCGTAATTCCACATTCCTTTGGTTTCAAGATGAAGGAACAGGTCAGGTATGAAATATAATGCAAACAAGTAGTAATTTGATTTTGTATTGAAAGATCAAAGGTTATTGTATCTGAATTTGACAAGTTACTGTGATTTCAAGAAACGATGGGTAAGGTATCTTTTTCGTATGAAGAAACAACTACCTTCATTTCGGGGTTAATTGGAAAAAGGTCATAGGGCCTTGTACATATCTGTTTTTGGTTCTTTGCTAACGTAAAGGCTGATCACATGTAAATGTACATGTAACTCTGGTCAAGTATGCATAATTAAGCGCTTGATTTTAAAACTGAGTAGATATAACATGTCTACAGTAATTATGACTCCTTATTGCTACAACTTAAATTGCAATGTGACTGGGATCAAGGATGGGGTGTAAAGCACATATGAAGTGATTACTTTTCAGAGTTGAAAGTTGGAATGTCACAAGGCTTAATGCATATCCGATGTTAGCTCATTAGCATATTCACTTCAAAATTTCTGAGCAGATTGGTTCAATTTTCCCCCTCACCCAAAGAAGTGGGGGGGGGGGGTGGAGCAAGGTGTGGGGACCGTAATACGGTAATCCCGTTGTCAGTCCATCTGTGATTTCGGAGTGTAAAGCTAAAAAATCAAAGTAGTTGTAGTAGTGTTTGACGGATTGCAATGAGATTTGGTAGGAAGGTTTGTGATATCAAAATACTATGATCGTAGCTCATAACGAGAAAATAGCTGCGTGACTGGTTTCCATTCAATAACGTTAATAATGTTCGATGAAGTATTGTGATTTTTTATATGAAGGTACATGATATTAAATTACAGCCTAGATTTAATATCAGATTATGTAGATCACAGATCAAAATTCATGCAGAACCACTTTTCAAACTGATTTCTGTTTGATAACTTTGGTAATTTTTGAGCTAATTTCATCAAAATTTGGTGGAAAGGTACATGGTATCAGAATACAGCGAAAGTTTGATTTTGGAGTATGTAGGTCAAAGAACATAGCTCATATGTGAAAACAGCTAATCAGGCATGTCTGAAAGTATGGTTTCATTTCGATAACTTTAGTAATGTTAGACACGCTGACATTCAAATTGGATTGAATATGTCAAAGGTCATAGCTCAACATAATTAGGAGAAAATAGCTAATTACCTGTTCCATTAATTGGACAGATTTTGATATTTGGGTATGACGGCCATAGGGCAAAGTTTTCAGTTACGCTATTTATGCCAGCTGAGGGAATGCTACACTTTTCATTGTCGTTGTTTCAATTTAAAATCAAAGTTTTGAGAGTGTAAAGGCATACCCATGTACTGTGCACAGTCAAATTGTCGGTGTTTTCTGTATATAACCCCTGCAAGAATCAATTGAAATTTTTTCATGAGAAACATAGCTGTAGTATCATCAAAGACAGATGGAACGATGAAAGGTAAAGTACCATGTTATTTTATGTGATATACAGTCAAAATACTGAGCAGGTAAACAAAAGACCTGTAACACATCTAGAAATTAGTGATGGATTGTCATGAAACTGTTCATAGACAGAAGGATTCAGGTGAATCCTGTAGTCAAAAGGTCAAGGTCGAGGAACAAAGGCTCAAGTGAGCTTTTGCGATTGGTTTTGGACCTTCATGCTTTATGGGCTGTGCGTGGTGATTTCTATAGATGCAGAATCATTGTTCATTTACCGAATATATCAAAAATGAAATGATAGATTTAGATGAGATAAGGCGGAAGTTTGTATGAATGTGGATAAACCAGTTGAATTTCATTGCCGGAAGTCACAGGTCACTTGTGAAAAAAATACTTAATCTACTGCAAGTTGCATACTTAATCTCGTATATTTCAAAAAAAGAATTATGGAATTTTGTGTAACTTGGCTGAAGTGATTATGCCCATGGATGAATAGATCAAGTCATGTGTTCAAAGTCAAGAGTGAAGGGTCGTAGGTCAACTTGTGTACAATGAAGGCAAATCATTTCAGTTTATTTATTTCACTGAATTTTGTGACACTTGGATGAAATATTTATTGTTATAGAAATTATTTTTTTTTCGCAGGTAACGTAATCGTTTCCATCCCCAAATCAACCTCATGAGCAGACAAATTAACAATGACTATTCCTAGCCCCTTATTGTAATTGATGCAGAAAGTAGTGTCTGTTTCCTTGAATTGTAGTGCACTTTTGATTCTTACACAAGAAAGCTGGCTGAAATCCACGGTACTGCTGATTAGGGTCAGGGTATTGAGTCCTAGTACGGGTGACAACACAGCTGGGAATGACTACCCTGTTTCCTGCACCTAAGCGGCCATGCTGCCACAGAGTGTATGACCTATACACCTGCCATCTCATACGATTATGTTCTGCACCTGGGGCTTGATTTTGATCCTCCCTATTATGGAGATCCCTCCACAGCTGCCTCTGTAAGTTGATCACAAAAGGATCTAGAATTGCCGCAAAATGCTGTAAAAAAAAATCAAAGAAAGTTGTGTGGTATTTACTTTATCGGTATATGTAAGAGACTAAGTCGAAGTGTGTCCAAAATTATGTAGTATAATAGATGATGCATGATACTCAAAAGTTTCCCAACAGTACGTGCTGTTTTCATTGTCATTTTTGTACAGTTATATTTACCTTGTGGGAAATGGCTACGTCTGAGCTTCTCTCCCCCCCTTTTTTTTGTTGTTGTTGTTGGGGTACATGAATATGTGAACTGCCTTAACTGATACTTACGTAACTGTAGCTTAGTAATGTATTAAACAACATGCCAATTTGTATTACAACCCTGCAAATTATCAATTCTCACTTATGTTATTAAAAAAAAAGTAATTACAACATCTACTTACACTGTTTAGTAACAGGTCATTAGATTTAGTTAAATACTTTGCATATTGGTGTCACACTTTTTTTTTTATAATGTTTTGTTTTGTTTGTACTGATATAGTGTAGATATGTACAATCAGAGACTTTTATTATTTGTTATCAAAATAATTTGTACTTTTCAGTTTACAGTAGTTCCACTGTGAACATCTAATGACCGATTTCGTACTTGTATGTAGGCTTATGCATTTGTACAAATGTGTGCTGCTATTATTGTGCATATATTTTGGTGCAAAGTAATGATGCAGTAAATTTATTGAAAAAAAAATAGCCATGCTCTTGAAATGTATGACCTCAATAATATGGACTGAAAGAGGGAAAAATCATAAAGTACTTGTTTCTCAACTTCAAGTTGAAATTTCTTTCTCATTATGCATTATGTATTTGATTGTAATACTACCAAGCAATATCATGAAAAATTAGATGAGGGAATATAGTCATTCGTAGTAAAAGTGTTATAAAAGCAATGTCAATTGCCATCCATTTACTTGTACAGAAAAGATACTTAGATTCGTAATCTGTTATTCAATTTACATGTACCTCAGATCTTGATATGCAATTAGCTGGCTGGAGTCCACAGCAGACTGCCTCTATATCTCTCTGCATAGGTCTGCAATTGTTACACACGCACCAGCCAGGGGCTCCAACTTGTGGTATATTTTCAGGAGCTGGAGGTGCCCGTAGTAGGTCCAGCAGCATCCCACTGTTGCGTTCGGCCACACCAAGCATGAGATGTTGTATTTCTTCCAGACTTAATTGTAGAATAAGCTCCTACAGATCATGAGTTTAAACGATGTACATGAAATTGCAATAAAGTATTGTTTGCATAAGTTGCATGATATCAGGAGAATTTGTGTGTCTACACTTACATGATTATACTTCTGAAATACCTCTCCAAAACAAATGCTTGTATGTGTGTGTGTGTGTGTGTGTGGTGGGGAGGGGGGGGTCGGTGGGTGTGGGGAAGTATGGCGTGTGGTAAGTGCGTGGAGTGATATGGTATGTGTTGGCGTGTGGGTATGTGTGTGGGTGTGTGGGCGGCGTCTGTGTGTGTGCGTGTCTGTGTGTGTCTGTGTCTGTGTCTGTATGTGTCTGTACAGCATGTTAAGCATTCACGTAATGTCTTGAACGTTTAGATCAATGACAATGTCATTTATATCCATAAATGCATTTGTTCAATAGCTTCATTAGCCTAAAATACTATCCTTCAATACACGTGTGATAATCTTCAAACCAAATTCATTGCATTATATCAGTCTCCTCTGAATCTCCTCCCCTGCTACCTTCAATAATGTAATCACGACGAAGGCCTCTTCGTTGAAGATGTGTTTGCTTATCCGGCATATTTCGGCCCACCGTAACTCTCGACAAGCACTAGGCGTTATTTCTTCGCCAATTTTTAGGTTGAACTGATTTTTTTTTCTCCATTATTAAAAAATAAAAAATAAACTGTGTATTTACTAACAGTAAAACTGATAACGGAGTTGAAATACGTGGATTAGCGTATCATCGGTCTACTTACCCTCAGTTCCTCCAAACGTTCCTCCCGGCGTTCCGCAATATGTGTATGGACTTGTCGCCCAAACACTCCTCCTCGCCGTGCAATGGGTCTGCCCGATTTTCTTTTTTTCGTCACAGAGCCCTTCTCCCCAGTCTGCTCAGATGAACCTCGTCCACGACCCCGTCCACGACCCCGAGCACGACCACGAGCTCGACCACGAGCTCGTCCCCGAGACACACCAGTCCTACGCCCATCACTTGTAGAAGGGACATCAACATCCGACGACTCAATTGAATTTGTAAAAAAGATAATAACAATTATTCTTATTACAATTTCATGTATAGATAGGCCCATTTTGAAAGTCAATACACGCGCATGGTGTATACCTAGTTATGACACTGCCCCCACTCCCCCCACCCCCCACCCCCGGGGGATAGGCCTATATAGGATCTATACCAACTTTCGTTAATTTGCACGTTCGGGATAATTTGATTGTCCCCAAGGTTGCCGAGGTTTTCCGATTCTCAAAAAGCCAAATTACATGCCAAATTCAGTGAAAAACGGCCAAATTTAGATGCATTCTACGCACAGCATCATAGCCCTAGAACACTTTTGAAACCTTTGCTGCAGCCGAAAATTTGAGTGACATTTCCGCGCGACCAGATTCTGCACGTGAAGATCCGGTATGCGCACAGCTAGCTGCGTTTGGATCCTTGTTGTACTGGTTGACTGAAAATCCCCGTAAAATAGTGTTTTATATTTTATGTTATGTGCCAGTGAGAAAGGACAAAAAAAGGGTTAAAAAAAGCCAAATTTGGAGTTTTGGGCCTTAAAAAGGTCAAAGTGACAACTTAGATTGTCCCACGCCCAGCCCGGAGGGGGGGGGGGGGACCTGCCTAGTAAGGTAACGTGAGTGTGCTGCTGTAGTGGGTGACTTGTTCATGATTTTGAAATTTTGATATTTTCGCCTGAATCATCGCTAAAATGCACAAAAATGTCATTTTTTAATAATAGCTACCATTTTTCGCCAAAATGACGGGTTTTCGAATTCAGCGGCACACCTCCGTCTGAACCAATTCTGAGTACCCGGCCGCCCCCGGACCCCCAAGTAGGGCTTCCACTCAAAATTTTAATTTCCCCCAACGGCAGTCATGCGTATTTTACCCTACACGCTTTCCCCCTACGCCTCAATAACCCAATTTTCCCCTGCGAACCTGTTTTGCCCTGAACAAAAATCACTTTTCCCCTGTGAGGGTACGTTTTCCCCTAGAAAACAACCTTATTAGATTGATCCCAATTTATTTACCGCCGATAAACAAAACTGACGAATATAGCCTACAGGTTTGTGTACGGAAATTCTCTGAAATCCTTTGGGGATTTATGAATATTTCTGTCCCGGATTCTTTGAATTGTCAAAACCCCCTACATTCCCTGCCAGGGTTCCCACCATTTCAAGAAACACATTTTTTTTTCCCCTCATAATAATTATTTCACCTTCCAGTTTCACATGTTTTCTACGCTGTTGACATTTGCAGTATAAAACACTAACTACTTCTGATTTTGGGGCCAATCAGAATTTCCTGACTTTTCCCTGACTAGAAAAGAGTAGGCCTAACATAATTCTCCCTGATTTCCCTGATTGGCTGGGAACACTGCCCACATAATCACCAAACCCCACTACTTTTTTCCCCGCCATAGGGAAGGTCATTGTCCCCTTATTGGCATTATCCACTTCGAGTTGCAGCCTTTCCACTAACCGGGGCACTGCCACTATAGCCTACAGTGTGTAAACCATGCGTGACAGTGAAAATTGTATCAAATCCGGAGCTCGGAGAGGGTTGGGGGGGGGGGAGGGTGGGCAGTGTCACTGCAAGGTGTACATGAGCGTGTGAAAAACGAGTAAAAAGGGTTGTTTTTTCACGGTTGACCCGATGTACTCGCGTACATTGAAAAGGTATCAAAATCGCCAAAATCATGAAAGAGGGTATATACTTTTAAAAGGGTATCTTTTCAGACTTGAATACTTGTTCAAGATATTCTGACTTAGACAGAGAATTGCTTGTTTACTGTCCATTTTCAAGTCCATACTACCATGGCGTACACCTTGTAATGACACTGCCCCCCCCCCCCCCGGTATCAAAATCTCTCTAAATCATGAAGGGGGTAGGCCTATACTCTTAACAGAGTGCACTTAATTGAAAAGGGCTGTCTTTTCACATTTGAATAATTGTTTAAGATATTCTAAGATCGACAGATAATTAGCCTAGTCTTGTCTACGGTCTAGGGCGGCATTTTGAAAGTCTATACACGAGCCACTGGCACTTTGTAAAGGTAGTGACCTCCCCCGCGTCCCAGTTCTACCCTTCCTACCGTCAGGAACTCAGTCAAAAAATGCTCTCTTGTCAATTTCTGATTTCCAGAATGAATCACACGTTCAAATACAAAATATATCAAAATAATTCATTACAAATCTCAGGAGACCACACCCCTCTCCGACGAAGGGGGGTCAACACATTCCCCAGGATGGCCGTCAATGCCATGTTCATTTGGCTTGTAGGCCAATTTCCCTGAAAAGTTAAAAAGCGAGAAATATGTATAAATATTTTCTCCAATTTCACACCAACCTCATGCACAGGCCTGTGTTATTATCCTAACCATACATCACAGCTTCTTAGGAATTATCAAAAGGGGAAAATCATAAAACGGAGCATTCCTTCCCCAGTAAACTCTGCGAGTGTCTGTAGGCCTATAACACCACGCCGGATTTTGCTAGTTATAGCAGTTGTGAAACAGAATTCTTTTCAACTTCAATGCACAAGACGTGCATAACTGCACAAGAAAATTACAATTGTTCGATTTCTTTTCGGCATATATTTTTCATCCATCGTGCCGTCATAACAGACACTGCCAGAAAAAACAAAAACAATATCAACCACAACAACATCAGCAACAACTACACAAGTAAATAGGTTATCTTTGCAGTATAACGCCCGGTCTTTTGCTTTATTACTTTTCGTTCAAGTTTCAATCAAATTTTCTGGTAAAGGATGGCCTTTAACCCCCCCCCTCCCCATCTCCCGCCACACCCCCCCCCCCAAAAAAAAATCATAATCACACACTTATGAAGTTATGAGATATGGTGATAATTATGTGATCCTGGGACAAGAATCTTACTGTACTTAGGCTTATACGTACGAAAAGTTTTTGACTGGGAACAATAATCACGATGACATTCCATTCACACCCAATTAGTATGCTGCTAATTATTGTGTGTAGTTACATCTGATTGTAATTCCGTGTTCGAAGTCAATCTCCGACGTAGTCGAGATTGTCGATGTAAACCCCCATAAACCGGATTTGTTTACATGAGCCGGGGGCAGAGGCATCGATCCTGTGGGGTAGGGGGATCAGTTTGCGATCGCCCCCAACGGAAATATTGGCGGGGCAAAAATATCGACCCCAATAATTTTGGCAATTTGAAAAATTCATAATAGGCCCTATACAATACAAATATGCTTTAAAAAGCATTGGAAAGCACTATGAACCATTCAGTATGGCATAAAAATACTATTACACTACAAAATTTCCAATTTTTCGGCGCGATTCGTGCGTAAAATTTTCTAATACAATTTGGCGCGTAGAGCCCGCTGAGATTCCTGGAACTACCCCCCCCCTCCCAATATCCGAAACATGGATCAACGCCCCTGGACAGGGAGGTGTTGCAAATAAAGTATGCTAGCCTATACTTTCTTCAGATAAACGGAAATCAAAGGTGCATGCATGCTATCATCGGGGGCGGGGGGGGGGAGGAAGGGTATCGAAAAGGGTATCAAAATCGTTAAAATCGAGAAGGGTTACTTCAAAAGGGTATATTTTCAAACTTGAATACTTGTAGGTATTCTTTTCAAACTTGAAGAATGTTTGTTTATGATATTCTGAGGTTGACTTTCATTTACTTGTTTAGGGTCCATTTTGAAAGTCCATACACGAGCATGTTGTAC
>JZLH01S0312467.1:102926-114134 GCA_001188425.1 Eucidaris tribuloides
CTTCTTCTTCTCCTCAAGGCTTATCATTATTGTTATCGTTGTGGCTGTTGTTGTTGTTATTATTATTATTAGTATTATTATTATTATTATTATTATTATTATTATTATTATTATTATTATTATTATTATTATTATTATTATTATTATTATTATTATTATTATTATTATTATTATTATTATATACCTCAAGATTTTAGTGACGTGACTGAAGTTCCATTACTCATCTGAGTAGACACCCCTTCCCGTTACAAGCATGAGTTGGAACCATGGAGGGATAGCCTCCACAGCAAACTTTGAATGTAGTTTTGTCTCAGCAGGTACGAGTTTGTTTCCAGACTTATCAATTAATTGTCTTTATTATGGCCTGTGGTGAAGTCGCGTTCTTACAGAGTGAAGGTAGAAAAAATCGGAGAGGGAGTGTGAGACCTACTACTCTGGGAATGGGGGAAAAAAATTGCAAGATCTGAATACGAGACTAAGCAGAGACTTGCACGGCTATCGCGAATTCCGTATGTACGACCATGGACCTAATCTCTGGCATCGGCCGCGCGTGCTGAGCGTGCAGTGCCAGCGCCAGTGGTCGTGGCCGTGTTTGTGAGAGCGTGCTGTGGCCTATCTGAATGAAACAAATCACTCGGGGCCCGCAATCAAACAACACACAAATTTATCAAAGAAAGCCTTTTTGTGTCACGATAATTATTTTTTATTTGTTTTGTTTTGTTTTGTTTTGTTTTCGTTTCGTTTTTTGTTGTTGTTGTTGTTGTTGTTGTTGTTGTTGTTGTTGTTGTTGTTGTTGTTGTTGTTGTTTGGTTTTTTTGGGGGGGGGGTGGCAAGCCAGTGAGTGATTCCATCTAGCCGCGATCGAGATATCGTGAGTCTGATCAGTCAGTGCCTGTAGATTCTACGCGTGCATGCAGGAACACTATACATACACCCTATACACATCGCGTAGTTTTTGTTTTTAGTTGGGATGAGTTGCCATTCATACCCAGTAAAGAAACTGACCAATTGCAGTCAAATCAGGGTAAAATGCATAATAGGCTGCCCATGATAAAAACCTCCATGGGTTGTCTATATCCGTGAAGTTTTTGTTTTAGTTGGGATGAGTTGTATTCAGAAACTGACCAAATACAGTGAAATTCGGGTGAAAATGCAGGGCCATGGAACTGTAAAACTCTCCATGGGTAGTCTGGGTCTAAACTTGCGATAAACTGTGATGTACATGTACATCTTTTTACTTGTCGATGCATGTGTCAGTCTTTTTGTAGGCCTACTGTCAAGTTACTACCCTTCGCGCGTGTCGTAGTGTCGTTTTACAAAGAAGTAATGTTTCTCTTCGATTCAGCTAGGTTTGTTCCCGGGGGTTTGTTCACTCCTGCTATAGCTATACATGTACAGTCAAACCTGTCTTAGTGGCCACCTCTCTATAGCAGCCAACCTGTCAAAAGTGGCCACTAAAATGATTCCCCTGGAGACAAATCATGTGTTAAAGAACCTCTCTATAGCAGCCACCTGTCTATAGGCCTAAAGGCCACAATTTTTGTTTCCCTTGGGTGGCCGCTATAGACAGGTTTCACTGTAGTTGGAAATGTGTGTATTTCTTTTTTTCGGGCGGAGCTTGCTAGACCAGGGCTGCCACTCAACATTTTCATTCCCCCCTACGCCGCATGCGTATTTTCCCCAAAACGGGGCGAATATAATCGGATTTCCTAAGAAATATTATGAATATTTCTGAAAATTGTCCAAACCCCCTACATCCCCTACAAATTATCAAATCCCCCTACGTTTCTGCTGGAAATAACGGTACACATGCCATACCTATAGGCCCCCTACCAGAATGAATATTCCTGCAAAATGCGTTTCAAAGTATTGAACTATGAACTCTTCGTTTCTCCTGTCCCCACTAGTATCCTTGCTAACGTTATAGGTGCAGGGCTGCCACTCAAAATTTTGATTTCCCCCTCCGCATGCGTATTTTCCCCTACGGACACCACTTTTCCCCTACGCCTAATTAACCATATTTTCCCATACGAACCTATGTTTTCTCCCACAAAATCGACTTTTTCCCGACGAAGGTATGTTTTTCCCTAAAAAATATCCCAAGAATATTGATCACAATTTCTTCGGCGGAGAGGGACAAAATGGGCGAAATATATCGAATTTCCTTAGGAAAAAATTAGAATATTCTGAAATTGTCAAAACCCGTACACCCTACAATCGATCAAATCCCCCTACGTTTCCCTACGAAGCACTTTCCCGTAGGGTATCCCCTACCCCCTACGCACGTCAAAATCCCTACGGTAGGGATTTCCTTAGAGTGAGCTAGCCTTGATACTGTGCAAAATGTGGTACCCCGGGTTGGTACATGGTGTGTAGGACGTGCAGTCGTGCACGCATAATGCCTACACCTAAGACGCACCGCTCCACCGCCGGGAATGGAGAGTCATGGGTGGGTCATTTACCAACAAAATATGACGCAGGGTACCGTCATGGAAGCAATTCGGTCCGTCACATCATGGTGAATGGGCGCGTCAGTTTGTATAGGCCTACACAGTCATTGTAAGAACACAGGTGCGTCATGGTATATGAAAATCCGACTCACGTTTGACATGTGACCCATTATTCCCGGGGGTCGAGATGTGCGTCTGATAGGTGTATTATGTTCATCAGAATTATTTTTGAATCGCGTGAATGCATCTGTGTAGGGCCAATGTATGTTTGTGTTTGTGAATGTGTGTGCCGGGTGTGTGTACGCCGCTATTGCGGGGTGAGGGGAGGGAGGAGCGAACGGTCACAAATAAAACGAAAGAAAATGTGAATAAATACAAGCTCCCAAATCTTGTTTCTTCCCGGGCCAGTAAATTTTAGGTTGGACCAATGAAAACATGAAAAACTCTAGTGATCCGACAGCGATAATTAGGATCACTATCTGAGAAAATGAGTCGATGTTGGACAGGAGGTAGGGAAGGCAAAGTCTTTAAAGGGGGGCGTAAAATTTGTAAAACCCCGTGAATTTTCAGCCATTTAGGGAGAGCCGCCCCTCTGACCACCGCACCGACGCCATCGCCACCCCGTTTTAGGAGCACTGATTATTATCTCCTTGGTATCCGTCTCCACTCACTGGAGTGCAAAATTGTTCCGCGGTTTCAACATTTTTTTTTATATGCTGTGCACACTTTCAGTTGTCATTCATTGCCTTTATTTCTTAGGGCCTATATGTAATCAATTTTGTATAGTGTAGGGCTAACAGGCCGTGTACAAAAAAAAAAATCAAAAATGCGTGAGAACCCCCCCCCCTTCTTCAATTTTCGGTGTTCTTCCATATTTATTTCCCAAAGTGAAAGCTTTGACCTGATGCAAGTTTCTGAGGGGGGGGGGGGTTGGGGCTGGCTTGTGGACTAAGTGGAACCGCGCACTTGTCTTGTTCATGTACTATTTAGTATGCATTTACGTCAGGCTTCCGACTAGACTCGATGCCCCCCCCCCCCCGAAAAAAATGCAGGAACTTTGAATATACTGCCCTGCTTTCTGGAAAACGAAGCAAGTGACAAATTATTCATAAAGCATCGTATAAGCATGTTATTTTCAGAAGAAATAATCATTTTCTGGCTATCTGTGGTGTAAAATTGCAATGATGTCCATGTCAATGGTTTGCTCAGAAATATTTATGGGAAGTTTTGTCACTTGCTTCCTTTTGCCATAGAGGTACAAAGTATATGGGTATGCATGACAAAATAGAGCGTTTTACGTGATTCAAATGCATGGATGTTTCTTTCCACGTGCAATCCAGTCTGTGCGTTGCTTGTTGGCGTCTGGCAAGTTTTCAGATTGTCTGTCCAGACTGAGCCTCTGTTATTGAAGTATGTGTGACATTCGATTACAAAAGTTTACATTATATGGGGTGTGAGCGTCTGCATCTGCGTGCGTTTGTGCGTATGTTTGGGTCTAATGTCTTTATCTCTCTATGTGTCCATGTGTATTTGTCTGTTTGGGTATCTGTGTGTGGGTAAGGGTTTGAGTGTATGTATCTGTTTACGTATGTTCCAGTGCATCTGTAGGCAGTGGCGTAAGTATTTGGAATTGGGAAGGGGACAAGAAAAAAAAATCTCCCCCGAAAATCACTCCAATCTCCCCCAACTGAATGCGCCCCCAACGAATACCATACTATTTTGGGAGCATTTGCTGGGAGGGGGCAGCATGCCTCCCCCCCCCCCCTTTGCGCACGCCACGGTCTGTACGTGTATGGGCGTGCCTTGGCTCTATGTTTGTTTTTGCACATGTCTGTGTAAATGTGGGCGTGTCTGTGTGTCCATCCCGGTGTCCATGGAGGTGGTCCTCCATGGTGTGTCTGTATGTTCAATAATTGTTTGCATGTGTCGTTCAGCTGCGTCTGTCTGTCCTTGTGTTTGTGTATGAGTTGGTAGTTGGTATGGGGTGGGAAAGAGGATGTACATGTGTATGGTGTGTATATCTGTGTCTGTGTAAGTCTATGTGTGGTTGTGAGTGTCAGGCATACACATACGAACACAGACACAAACAGACACATGTACTGACACATTCATCAACACAAATAGACACAGATAAACACGGACAAACATGCAGGCACACAGATACACACGGACTAACATGCAGGCACACAGATACACACGGACAAACATGCAGGCACACAGATACACACAGACAAACATGCAGGCACACAGATACACACGGACAAACATGCAGGCACACAGATACACACGGACAAACATGCAGACACACAGATACACATGGACAAACATGCAGACACACAGATACACACGGACAAACATGCAGACAAACAGATACACACGGACAAACATGCAGGCACACAGATACACACGGACAAACATGCAGACACACAGATACACACGGACAAACATGAAGGCACACAGATACACACGGACAAACATGCAGGCACACAGATACACACGGACAAACATGCAGGCACACAGATACACACAGACAAACATGCAGGCACACAGATACACACTGACAAACATGCAGACACACAAACACATAGACACACAGACAAGCAAACAGATTTAGACACACACAAACACACAACCAGACACACAAACATGCAGATACAGACACCGAACAGACACATAAACACACAGACACATATAGAAACACAGACAAACACACACACATATTAAACAAACATAACAGTCACATAGACAAACGTACAAGCACACAAACATGCAGACACACAAACACAAGACACCTACAGACACAGATATTAACACACATACATAGAAACAGACACAATCATACAAACTAGACACATACAGACTCACACAGATGCACAGATACAAAAGGCACACACAAACACATAATCACATACAGACACACATACAAATATAGACACACAGACCCACACACAGACAATACAGACACATACACACACACACACACACAGGAAACACACAAGCATACATAAACACAGACACAGACACACACACACATACATACCCCACAAACAATTTAATGTGCTTTGATCGTGGCTGGTGACAATTGGTGCCATCAGATTTTTCAAAAATCATCAGATTGTTGCCAGTGACAATATGTGCCACAAGGTCTCTGCTGAATTTTGTTCAGGCGAGAACAAAAATCAGAGAATGAGTGTATGGTACTCCGAAGGTAAAAAGAGTTCCATGGTCTACATACGCCTAGAAGCTACAGTGCAACAAACACACACAAACAAATTTTAAGTATCTACAAATAACCCCCAAAATAAACTAAATAATAAAAACAAGGGGCATGTTTTGCCTTTCTGACTTCAAAAATTGTTTCTGCCAATATTTTAGTCTTCAAAACATTATTATTATTGTTTTTTTTCGGGGGGGGGGGGAAGGTGTGAAAATATAAAGTTCATACTTTTAGTACATGTATGTTGCCAAATGGTGGTGGAACTGTGAACCTTGTCATATGTACTATCTTACCCTGGGCATATATCCCCTAATCCAAGAATTCCACAAAAATGGTGACTTCTCACAGTGTCTGTACATCAAATACAGCCAGAGTCTCAGGATAAAATTAGAGTACACAACACTGCTTCACACAAACTAATTTAAAAAGAAAAACATCAACTGACCAACCAAAAGTAGATAACACATAATATTTTGTATTCTATATTTATATACATACATATCAACATAAACAATGCAAAGGAATCATATGAAAAATATAAAAATCACCAACATGTCAGATGTAGACTTTTGTCACATAACCTGGTGTTTACCACCAAATCCTACTACAGTGCACTCTCATTATAAATAACACATAACATAATTTCATTATAAAGAAGTAAAATCTCTGGTCCCATATCTTGGATTTCCTTCTGTATTTTGTTTTGGCAACCCTGATGTAAAGAAATTTTGTTATAAAGAACAAATTTGATGGGTCCCAAGGACTTCTTTATAACGAGAGTGCACTGTACATATCATTTAGCTCCATCATTGCGTTCTATCAACACACATAAACTTTATGGATCAAAAGCACAATTTGGAAGACCACTCCCCTGTCACTGGAGATCCAACAATTACTACTAGTCAATAAGGAATTTGAATTACTCGAATTTTATGTGGATCTAGTGGGCGGCTCCTCTATTCTCAAAGTCAGAGAGCAGGGAATGCTTTATAGAATAGTATTTCTCCAGGAAAAACAAACAGGGTAAAAGTATGTTTTATTATAACCAAAACAAATCTATTTCTCTGTACATGTATATGAATAATCTGAGCAATGGATGTTTCTTTTACAGATCACAAGTGATACCAAATCATATACATGCACATGTACAATCATACAAGTAATGAAGATTTTTTCCATCAACAGTCATGATTGTAGAAGAAATAGATGATACAGTTGAGTGACATTGACATTCTCACAAGTACCACTCTCAAGACTATGACATGTCCCGTGTATAATGTTTGTCCTTATTCCTCGTTTTCTGGAAGAGATCAGCCATTTCAGTCGTGGGCTGGTTATACTGGTGGGTGCTTCCAGTGTTGAGACCTAGAATTTGGGGTGTTCATTTCAAATTAGAAGAGAGTAAGGAGAAGGGTCATAAACATGAAGGGGTGGTTTGTATCAACATGACGGTATAGGAGCCAGGTTGCTGAAACTTGTCCAGGATTGTGAAACCATCATTATAGAGGAAGGTGGAAGATGAAGTAGACGATGAATTTTCTAACCACAGGATCACACAGGATTTTGTTTTTTTCTGTTGAAGAGTCCGAGTTGCACTAGATGTGAATTGGTCACAAGATAGGCTTTAATTTCCAGGCATGCCAAAGCTGATAGAAAATCGGGATGGTTGGTGGAAACAGCAGGATGTCCTGTGAAGATGTTCCGCAGCGTCGCACAGAAAACAGAACAAATACTTCTCCAAGGAGGTTGCTGGTATTTGTAGAAATCTGAAGATGAAAAAAAAAAGAGAGAGAAAAAAAAAAGAAGTCACCAATAATAAATGCATGTGCTACCTCTATGTGATGGAATAATTTTTCATTGAAAAAGGGGATAGTACAAACTACAGCAATTCAAAATCTGAAAATGGGACAAGGAAATTACTGGGGTCAACATCATTCCAAAATTATTTACATACACTGTATTCCCATAGGAAGAATTAGCACTGTTCCCAAAACTATCTGCATTTTCAAAGGAAAATTAAGGCAATTGTTTGTGGGATCCTGGAATTACAAGAGGCGATACTGAATGCAATAGTTTGGTTGTTTATTCATCATGGATGTTAAAAACACATCGCCAACATAATTGCATTCAAGTAAAACTGATATTTATACACATATGTATGAGGGGTTCAAACCCCCTTCCCCCCCCCCCCCCAAAGAAAAGGAAAAGGCTGGGTTGGGGCATGGGGCAACGGGACAGTATGGTATGTAATGTGAGGTACACATGATAGTGTTTTAGGGGTATTTGATACAACAGTGTAGAAAATACCCTGGGGCTGTGAGCGGTTTAGCCATCAAAATTTAGAAAATAGCCCCCTAAAATAACAAAAAAACCCTCAATTTTCGTCATTCAATGTATAACATACTGCAATCACTCAATCGAGCATGAAATTAACCCCCAAAAATATGTTATTTCCTGCCCTGTGGAACACCCAACCTTCAGAGAAATGGAAAACGACAATGAGATTGCCATTGTTGTGGACTTGATGGCACCTCCAGTTTTCTCCCCTGCTACAATTTTACTTATCCATTTTATGATATAAAAAAAAAAATGACAAGCTAAACCAAAACTGTCCAGGCTTTCTTTTCTCATGCACCGATCGTATACATGTAGCTGGGGATCTGGCAATGCAAGTACAATATAATTGAAATCTAAGTCCTAAATACCGCTCAAAATCATTCTGGGTTTGATCTCACATACCAGCTCTAGCTCTCTCCGATTCTTGTGTATGTGACAAAGATAAAGTACGTTTTGGAAGAACTATTGGTCAAAGCACTTGTGGTTACCACCACATGCCCAGGGGGGCCAGTGTCACTACAAGGTGTACACTATGCGCGTGTGAAAAAACGCGTAAAAAGGGTTGTTTTTCACGGTCGGGCGATGTACGCGCGTACATTGAAAAGGGTATCAAAATTGCCAAAATCAGGCAAAAAGGATATACTTTTAACAAGATGTTACTTGAAAAGGGTGTCTTTTCAGACTTGAATACTTGCTTGGGGTATGCTGAGAGCGACTTTCAATTACTTGTTTAGGGTCTATTTTGAAAGTTCATACACGCGCATGGTGTACACCTTGTAATGGCACTGCCCCCCCCCCGGACCACATGGTATGATCTTTGTTCTGGTGCTAGCATTGACCAATAGCATCAGTCTCTCACTCTCTCTCTCTCTCTGTACTGCCGGTAGTCCCACTGAGACTACGTCTTGCTCCATCCACCACCGTACACAGACAATTTATAGTAATGATTACTGGGACAGACCTACCTATGTGGTCATGAGCAGAGCTGTACAGTATACGGACTACATATGATGCAGTATTTGGTACCCCGGGTACCAACTAGAAATCCACCATTTTGTTGATTTATTTTTTAGCACTGTACCCTTGGTTACAAAATTATGTAAAAGTTATGTCATAAGGGTGAAAATAACAAATTTAGCTTCATTTTTACCCCATTTTTCATAAGTTTATGCCTTTTTGTTGTGCACTTGCATAGCCTCTACATCATCACCACTGATTTCAGCGATAATAACTGAAGAAAATACATTTTTTGAACACAAGAAGGCGTTGCACAACATGGTACCCCGGGGTACGGCGTGGTGCATCATATGCCCAACACAGAAAAAAAGTTTGCACTGTCATGACTGTGACTGTGTGGATTGAATGATCCGGTCCTGCCAAATGAAAACAACCACTCATTACTGCGTACATAGAGTTGTTCCCATGTGTGTAGTATACGGCTGTGGTGATAATGACAACATGCCTACAGCTACAGAAAGATTTTGAACGGTAGAACTTCGATTTAGATCTACATGTATGTAGATCTAGATGTTAGAATTGGATCATATTGAGCTTGTACATTGCCAGGTCATATCTGATTTCAATTCTTTCATACCTGTCAAAAATCACACGCTGCCTCATTCATGTCATTTCGTCATCGCCATCGCCAGGTGCTCAAGCAGTGTCATATGCCAGAATTACTCGACAACTCGTAGATCTAAGTTACTGGTAGTCGTACTCGTAGTTCAACTTCTGGGTCGGCATGAACATGATGAACTGTAAGTACGGGTGTACAAAAGTAAGCTGAGCTTCACGGGATCACCCCCGAAATTCAGACTTATCAATCCGTAGATCCAGATTGGCGTGGCGAGAAAAACACATGTAGGCAAACACCGAACTTTCTTCATCGACTTGTACATGTAACATGAAACGCCAACCGTCATCGCATCACATTATGTTCGTTATCGATCCGTCAAAACTGCACAAGAACAAGCGCAACATGCAGTCAGCTCAGCTTGTGCAACTGGCCTGGCCATGGCTGGCTAGACGCCGCGCCGCGCCGGTGTCACCGGCCGCCGATAGCGATGTGTGCTCCAGCCCGCGCAGCAGTCGTACGACAGCATCTCAGGCACTCTCCTATAGAGTCTATGGCAAACATCATTCTGTGCGACGTGCGCGATCGAGCTGTGTGTCACAACAACATCACGAAAGTTCGTTGGCCTTAGCTCCGCCTCCTTGTGCGACGCGTACGCGCGACCGATAAAATGCAATCGCGATGAGGCAACAACTTACCAGCTTCTGCCTGGTCTGGCCACAATTAGAAGGGGGCGCTCTTCATGATCAGTTTAAATTTGGAGATTTGTCAGTTACAAACTTTCAAACAAGTGTGAAGAAAGGGTTCCCATTTTTCACAATTTTACCAGACTGAACATTGATTTTACAGTTTAATTTTTTCAGGCATATGATTTTATACTATAAAGAAGATGTCAATACCATTTTCAATAAACAGAGCTCCTGATTTTACATTTCAAACGGTCTGATATTTTGCCTTTAAGAAGCAAAAACAGTTAGAATATTTAGCAGCCAAAAAAAAAAAACAATAAGGTACCTACTCATTTTAAGAAATGGCGTTTTGATATGTAGGTGTTTTATAATTCTGAGCATTTAGCGCCATTTTATGTGTAACATTAAACTCTGAAACTCTTCCTTTCCCTTCATTTTATTTTATTTATAATTTGCACTTTTCTTGCCAACTTCTTTGTTAACCCCTTGGGCTCGATGCTATACGGCACTGCTTTTCACTGAGAGACGACGTGATTTGCACATGGTTGACTTTGAAGGAAATATTGATCAATGTATTCTCATAAAATTCCTCTCACAATATGTATTGTCTCATTTAATACTAGTCAAAAATGTGTAATTCTTGGGACAGATGCATTAAGTAATGAAACTACAAAGTTTTTCCAGTGTTTTACCGAACTTTTTGTCTTATATTCTGGGCTTCTGTAGAAGCCCGTCGTCTCTGAGTGTGCAATGTACTGGGCTTCTGTGCAAGCCCGTCGTCCTCAAGGGGTTAATTTCTGTCCTCTTAGGTAATTTTCCCCACGATGCATGTGCTGTGCTATGGCTGACTTTTGTAACCTATAACATCTCCCTGCTAATACAACCACGATTCTAACTCGACGCTTTGTTTACTGTATTCTACCGCCACTGTTAACATGTGCG
>JZLH01S0312467.1:116995-132272 GCA_001188425.1 Eucidaris tribuloides
GCTCCCGACGCACCCTTTCGGCCAAATCGGGGGGGGGGGCTTTGGACGAAAGGTCGCGTTAACGTCAACGCGACGCGACGCGACACAACCCACCCTAACGGCATAAGCAATATCGGACTGCCCTCTCAACTTGGTTAACACTTCAGGCCGGTGTCCCCCAAGGCACCCGATTAGGCCCTATAATATTTTTAGCAATGATTAATGATGCCGGCATCGATGAAATTCATGAAAATATCCATTCTTTCAAATACGTCGACGATTTGACAATGGTAGAATGTCGTGAATCGAATCATCAACCACCAAACCAGCTACAACGAACCGTGTCAAACTTGTGTACTTGGGCCGAAAACAACAAAATGCAACTAAATCCCACAAAGTGTTTCAAAATGGAAATATCCTTCTCCCGAAACCCACCTAACCGCCCGCCTATCACAATCGGTAACCATGAACTATGCACAGAGAGTGAAACAAAGTTACTCGGCGTACACATCCAAAATGATTTGAAATTGGAATCCCACATCCGTAATTGAAAAGCGAGCTAATGCCAAACTCTACATGCTTCGACTTGTGCGACAACATGATCTGCCCCGAGATGACCTCATTACCATTTTACTGGATACATTCGCCCCATTATGGAGTATGCTGCTCCAGAGTGGAGTGGGCATGGTGGGGGATTACTATGAATCACATTAACCGATTGGAACGAATACAAAAGCGTGCCCTGCGAATCGTGCTACGCAACGAGTACTCCACCTACAATGATGCGCTTGACATGTGTGGACTGAAATCACTTCAGGATCGCGGAAAGGACCTATGCACAACTTTCTTCGAAAAAACATTAGAAATAAATCACTTCAGCCATTTCTTGCCTACTTTTCGCACCACTCGGACATTGAGAAAGAGAAAGACTTCCAAAATTCCTGAATTCAAATGCAAAACAGCCCGAATGCAAAACAGTCCAATACCATATCTAATACATTTATTCAATCAAAGTTGAATTGTATGCAAGTCGTATTTGTAATTTATAATTGTAATAGCAATTATTATTGGGATTTTTATGTTATGTAATACTAATGTACTTTTAACTCTTGTGCAATATCGTTACCCATCTTTGACATTGATTTCTCGGTTTTTAAGTGCAAATACAGCCGAATATCCATTTTTAAATCAAATTAGCATTCTTTTTCTCACTTTTGGATATACAGTATTGCAATTATAATCATTGTTTAAATTAATTATGCACTTCAATATTTCAACTTACTGGAATATCACTCATTATTCGCAAAAAAAATCATAATTGTTACTCCTACGAGCAATATTAATTAATCGTTCAATTATTTTTCTCAACGCATTTGATTGGTAAAGTTCATAATCATTGTTCAATAATGTTGATGAAGAAGGGAAGGAGTATGAACCGTGGGCATGTTTGTGTAGGTGAATATGTGGTGTGTTGTGTGTGTGTGTGTGTGTGTGTGTGTGTGTGTGTGTGTGTGTGTGTGTGTGTGTGCGTGTGTGTGTGTGTGTGTGTGTGTGTGTTTGTGATTGTGTGTGGGAGTTTGTGTGCGGCGTATGTGTGTGTATGCGTACATGTGAGTGAGAGCGGGTATGAACGTGTGTATGTTTTTATACCTGAATGAGTATTGATAGTACGTGCATTATAGTATATCGTATTAACGTGTATCGTTGTGATTTTTTTTATCCTAAATTATAATGACATTTATTTTAATTGATTTATCAATTAACGTTTTATCTTAAGTGATGAAAATGTAAAATGCACTTTATATCTCAATGCTCTCTGTATATTTTAAGTTATTTTATGATGTAATTTCATGTACAATTCAGCAATGCTGCGATATGTGAAATCGAATAAAACCATAATTGAATTGAATTGAATAATGCAAATGATATCTCTATTGCTCGAAGAATAATACATATTGGCTGATAAGCGCACATTACTTGTGACATACATGTACGTATACGTTCATGACAAATGAAAAATTACGATGATTCTGAGCTCTCGCTCGGGAAGTTCGCCCATATAAATGTGTATAAATAAATGTTTCTGAAAGGATATTGCATGAATGTGATTCCTGTTATTTAAATATAGCGTTAATACAAAACTTAAAGGTATTGGCTAACATTTACCACAGTTAAAAAAATCTGAGCGGCATGATTCCCCATGCTACCAGTGTCTTTGATGAGGTCTAAAAATGAAGCCCTGAAAAAATTGTATTTCAAAATGATTATTTAGTGCTTTAAAAAAGTGAAAATCGTAAGTTGACCAGATTCACTTGCCCATTTCCTCCCATAGACTTACTGTGTGTTCACCTAGGTTAAGAAACTCGCCTCGAGTTTTATTGTTTATTCATGTATAACTTGCCATTGGCAGTGTAACTTTCCAAACTTTTGTATTCTAGGGTGTTTATTTGTCCTTCTGAACACTACTATGTAGCTCAGATATCAAAGTTTGACATTTTTTTAAATTGAAGCTCCACAATGTTAGCCTTTCACTTTAATTGATCAGACGTAAAAATCACATTGTGAAGCGCTCACTCGCGTTGCTTGTACTTAGTAAAATAAATAGTTTTCATAAGTTATATGTTTTATTCCCTAGAAATTTGTTTTAAATGCTTTATAAATGTGACTGCTATACTCTATTTTTACGAAAAGTCCCTATTTATAAAATATACCTTTAAAATATGTGTTTACCATGCCTAAAATCACGTCTTTTCTATGTCTATTTTCAAACATTTCTTGCCGTTGGAGGAGGTATTCCCCTCCCACACCATCCACCGCTCGGTTGATTCGCTCTCTCACAAGTATATGTCTACCCAATCTCCTGTGGAAATATGTATTTACCATGCCTTGAATAATCGTCTTTGCTATGCGTATTTTCAAAAAGTTCATGTGGGAGGGATACCACCTTAGTATGACTACTAAATTACAGTTTGTCACATACACCCTGTACGTCTTTTTGAAAACCTGAATACACAATCCCCAATTATCTTTTTAAAATATACCTTTAGAATATGTATTTACCATGCCTAGAATCACGTCTTTTCTATGCGTATTTTCAAAAAGTTCCAATCGTGGGAGGGGTCGCTTCGCTCCCTCGCCGAGGAAGTCATACTGTCACATAAATGTGACCCCATCGAGATTTCGCTCCTTCAAAACTAAAAGTGTTCCGGCGCGCCTGGTCTTACCCGATATTCATTGATTACCCACTGTGTACCACAAGACTCTATATTGGGGCACTTAGTATCTTTGGTATATATCAACACTGTGAGTGCTATCGGCCCACCGGCTCGCCGAGAAAACAATCGGTTCCATACCTTTTAATTTGAATGACAAACGTCACTCAAGTTCCTACCAATGAAATATATCGTAAAATGAAGACACATTGACGAATTAAAGAGTTTAAATTGTCTCAATAACATTTGTATATTTACAGAAAAATATACATTGTTGTAAGATTATACACATAAGTCCAAAACTATTCAGTCCCTGGTTAACACACCTAGATTTTAAGTCCAGTACCGAAACTGTTAATGATATCGTTCAAAGTTATAATGTAATTCATTTAATTATGTACGCAGATGATACTATGTTGTTACATACCCAACCAAATCATGAAGATATATAAATAGCAATAAGAATCTCACTCAAATAAAATATGTTATACCTTAACATAAGGCATTTCCCCCTCCATTTCTATCTTTTCCTCCTTCGTTTCCGCCTTTTTTATTTTTTTGCAAGAAGAAGTCCTCTTGCCTGTATTCATTTTTACCCCTGTATAAGATTATGTAGGCCTTCTCCTTATCTTTATAATTCCAACTAACACTATTTCTTGTCATGTCCTTTTAAAAGTGTGAAATGTTTTTATGTGTTTGATATCAATGCAAATATTTTAATCCTATTTTCATGCTACATAATTTTTTTATGTTAACATGGATTTTTTTATCATCAAATTTTATGATTTACACAACAATAAATGAATCAGTCTGCATGTCACTCTGAATGAATTTTAACAGCTAAAAACGGTTGCGGTATTGAAGGAGTTGTAGAAAGGCATATACCATCCTATGGTGAGGAAAACTGTGAAATTCCAAGCGTTCAAATAATGTTAATCGAAACGATTCTGATTCTTTTTAAAGTTTTATGTACAAGTATTATTTCTCTGACGTTTTTCAATATACATGATATATGAATAACACAAGTGACTCTCAGATAGAGGACTGAAATATTGTTGCAGTTGATGCATATCAGAATTATAGGCATGACAAACAATCTAGCTGTTATGAAATGGGAACGGGTGGATTCCCACATTGAAAACATTCTTGAAATATCACTATGATTTATTGTTATGTCTACCATGATGAAGCACCTAATTTCTGAAATCAATTAGCAAATTCTATATTAATAACTTTTTTCTCAATCAGTGAACTCTATTGCATTGTGAAAATGATTGGTAAAGACTTCATGCAATATTTTTTTTTTGCATGACTGGATAAAAATGAAGTAAAAACTTAAACGGATAGCCATTTTTGTTGCTGACAACTGTTCTTAATCTTGGGTGAACAAATAAATATTACCCATCCGAAGAAATATTGGCAAAATCACGAACCTTCAGTAAAAACAACGAAAACGTCCAAACATTATTTTTAGTAAAATAATTAAGTATTCTTTTCAAATTATTATCCGGTAAACATATTTATTCCTTGCCTTCTTTGTAGGTCAGGCGCATGAGCCCATTGTCACCATGACGGCTTCACCTGACTACAAAACGAGCCTCGTTGGGAGATCTACGATACTGACTGGCGGTGCTGGTGGACTGGTTATTGTAAAACCTCCGTTAGTTAAAACCTCCGTTGCTCATAAGGGACAGTATGTAAGTTACGACTTCGGCGATCGTCCAAATATACTTAAGAGACCCAAACATAAAGTCATCATGGTTGTTGGTGCAACAGGTACGGGCAAAAGTACACTGATAAACGCTATGATAAACTACATCCTGAAAGTCGAATACGAGGATAGATTTCGATTTAAGATTGTAGTGGAAGAACCGAAGTCACAAACACACAGTCAAACTCACGTTATAACATCGTACACTATCCACGGGAACCCAAACCATAACACAACCCATACACTGACCATTATCGACACACCAGGGTTTGGACACACGGGGGGTGTCGAACGTGACGAAAATATAACTCACCTCATAAAAGAGTTTTTCGAACAGCCGGAAATCCACCATGTTGATCACATCGACGCTATAGGATTCGTAGTGAAAGGCTCAGATTCACGACTTAATTCTGCTCAGAAGTACATCTTCAATACCATCCAGTCAATATTTGGTAAAAATGTTGCGCCCAACATAATAATCCTTGCTACATTTTGCACTGAAAAACTGCCTCCCGCCATTGGCGCAGTCAAAGAGGCAAAGGTTACTCAGAATGAGATCTTCATCATCTTCGAGAACTCCGCGTTGTACGCCGCCGAAACAAGTCCAGACGATAACCATACGAACCATACCCTTAATGCATTGTACTGGGGCATCGTGAACGAAAGCATGCAGACATTTTTCCAAGAGATCGATAATTTGAACCCGAAGAGTTTAACACTCACAAAGGAAGTTCTCCAGGAGCGTGAAAATTTGGAGGTAACTTTGGAAGGATTGAACAAACAAATCAAAAGCGCATTGTATAAAAAAGAGAAATTGAAGCAGGATCAGCGCGTCCTAAAGCAACACGAATCAGAAATCATGGCAAACAAGAACTCTAAGTACACCATCCTCGTCGAAAAGAAGGTAAAAACTCCATTGTCTGATAGGAAGTACGCCAACAATTGCCCCAAGTGTGAGTTTACCTGCCATGAACGGTGTACATTAACACTTAACAGTCAGCTATTAACGAAAATGTATTGTTCTGCAATGTGGAAACTAGGGTATCATGCTTTCTGCGGTGCATGTAAAGGTAGGTGCTGGTGGACGAACCACATTCGCGAGCAATATATATACGAAACAAAAATGGAACCTGAAGAACGGACCTATGCCGATTTGGAGGAAGAATACAAAAATAAATATGGACAGTTGTTGTCACGCAAGCAATTGGTCAAAGAACTGCAAGATGACTTCAGTAAATCGGAGGCGAAGGCGATGGACCTAATGAGAAAGTGTCGTGGCATTATCGAACGTCTTGGAGAGATCGCCTTACGGCCCAACCCTCTAACTGACGTGGATTTTGTAGAGCTGTTGATTAGGCAAGAGAAACATGAGTGCGAACCTGGTTGGCAGGATAGAATATTGGCACTAGAGGACATGAAACAAAAGATCGAGCTGGTTGGAATAATCCAAAGGAATGAACCAGTAATCGACTAAAATGATGTGGTAGATGCTGACGAAAGAAAGTAAAACGAGAAACTCAGAGTAAGACAGAGAGGAAAGAGTTAATTGAGTAGTATAAACGAGCCATAACTTCACCAAAAACTAACAGCGAACAAATAATGAAACCCATAGTGTCACCACGGCTTCCATAGAGAAATAAACAAAGAAGTAACAGATCTGAAGAATGGACGAGCTCAAAGGATCGGCTTCATGACCGGATGTCAAACTTTCGATATACAGGAAGGACGATCAGATGAAAATTATCACTGAGTGATTTGATATAATGAAGTTGTGTAAAAAGATTTAGTAGTAATGAACATACAACACGTTTCCTCAGTTCTATACAGCTGAAATTTGATTTGATTTAATTTGTATTCTACTGCATTTCAAACAGTATGATACATAGCGAGAATATAACACAAAGTACTGTCAAATTATTTGATGCATGATATACATTGCAAATTTTTGTTAAATATTACAGGGATAGCTAAAGTATAACAAAATCTTAATTGACTTCATCATGCAATAACATAATTTGCTCAGGAAAATGTATGACATGCAGGAGGTCATCATCATAACATTATGGCATGATTTGAATCGTTTTTATTACAAAAAAGAAAGCAGAATGTGTAGATAGGTAAAGGAAGGATAACACGTAAATGTAATGGTGGTATAAACTTGTGTTGGCGTGATTGTAAGTATGAGGTTTTTGCTGTCTGCGTACCTAAGTGCATGTCCTCGTGACATGCATCATCCGTAGAAAATAAGATATTTCATTTATTTGGCTAATTTTTGCGTTGCTACATCATTATCTTACATGGTTAATGGTGATGTAAATTTGATTTTCTTTTAAGATTTGAAAAAGTGCAGTATGGTGCAGGGTTTGGTATCATTTAAAGACATCAGAGGCACAGTATCTATTAAACTTGTGCACTATTAATGATTTAGGGAAGTAAAACCTTGATTTTCGTCGAACCCACAGAGGGGGAGGGAGACTAAGGGATCACTTTGGCGTCTGTCCGTCCGTCCATCCGTCCCACCGTCCGTCCGTCGTCCGTCCGTTACACTTACAAAACCTAGAATAACTCTGTGCTAAATGCCCCAATTATAAATCAAATTGGATGGAAGATTAATCATAGAGACTATCACATTTAGAAGTATGCGAAGATCACCGCAAGGTCAAAGCTCACCGGCAGGGGTCAAAGACCTTTTAGAGCCCTCTGTTAAGTTTTTTTTCGGCAAGTTTCTATTATGGCGCATAACTTTGCCCCCATTTGCCCAATTGTGACCAAACTTGGGTGGTAGATGTCTCATAACGAGCTGAAGGTCACCAGAAGGTCAAAGGTCAACAGCAGGGGTCAACTACCCTTTTGAGCGAAACTGGGTGAGTCACATTATGGCTATTGCCTTGTTTTTTATGTTTTGAGCCTCCTAAATAAGGGGTCTGACTCAGTAAGACATGGTGATCCAATACAGATCCAAAGCAGGCCTGTCGATCGGAGGGGAGCTGGGGGCAGTTGTCCTCCAACACCCCCTTGAAAATATTTTTGTGGCAAGCATATCGATTTGCCTCCTCCCCGAATAATTCTGAAAAGCAATGCAACGATACGTTTACAAAGCTGTGCAAGCCACTAACACCATTCAACTTTACATGAAAATACTTCTAAACATACCCAATTTTCAATTTTTCGGCGCGCTTTGTGCTACAAAAGAGGATTGCGCCGAATTTGTTTTACATGTTTGTACCCCCCCCCATCTGAAAAATGGGTCAACCCCCCCCTCCCATCAGAAGAACTTATTTTTATCCTAATCATCCTAATACAGTACTTCGTGCCAAGAATAGCTTTAATTTGGAAATTCAATTCTATATCTTTCCAGACACAACTTGAAGCACGGTGCAAGTGATTATTTCATGCAAGATACTCATAGATAAAGACAACGATAAATTTTGAGTTCTTTTTATGTTCAATCGTTAAAGGTAAATGATATGATTGAGGGTAGTCCTCAACTTAGGGTGAAGCTATTCTAGAATCAAGTAAACTATGCAAGGATTCTCCTACGAAAATCTTGTAGTCAAACGTTGACGCATTCTAAAATAACTAATGTCAATTCTGTGTGGCTCTCTATGGGTCTTATTTTTATCGTGTCCCGATAGAATTAATGTTCATGCTTGATTCTCCGTAAATAAACAAATCAGAGACAAATCCTTCCAGCTAGGAGATCTACTCCAGCTGGTGTAGAGTTGGTATATATTTCAAACGATTTGGTTCTCGAGGCATTTGTAATTGTTCCCAATCATGTCACTAACCTTTAAGCTATTTCAGCTGCATTGGATGTACAGAGTGTTATTAAAAAAAACTGGAACCCAAATTCCATCAGATATATATAATCTAATAAACATAATTGGACTTATTGCAATACGTCATCGCAAAGATAATTTATTATTCTTTCATGTGATACCATATTATTTGTTATAATTAAGCCTTGTGAGAGTGGAATAAGATACAATGCAATTCAGCTAATGTGGCTCGTAAGGTCGAGCAAATTAGGGAACTGATTTCAATGAGGGATGAAAGGGATGAATCTTTTTGAACTCTGAGGGAATGTAAAGAACTGATTGACTTTCTGTGTGGAGGTTATTTTTTTTAACCCGGGTGTATGTAATTTTTAAAGGCAGGGTTCACCCTAGCCTCTTGTCGAGGCCCTTGCGGCTGATCTCTGTTTGTCAATTATGATCCCGAGCGAAGCGAGCTGGCGAGCGCAGCGAGCCAGGCCTGACATCTGTTTCGCATCCGAAAAGTAATTATTACTCATGACCACAGGAACGACGGATCTCTATCTGAATCAGCCAATGAAATTGCGCGCTAGGCTTTTCTGTCTTGGCCCGGTCAAATATTCGGTTGGTTGAAAGAAATTGCTTCAGTGTTGTTAACTAAAAAAATATATACCATCAAACACCAAATTAGTACTCACTCTTAGCTCTACATTGCACTATATAAAGATAAGAATCAGGAAAGCAGTAAAATAACATTCCAGACCATTCTTACCCCACGATAAACATTGTGAAAAATGTTGTCTGGGTTTATTTGATATCAATCAACCACAAATAATGTTCAAACTATGAAATCCCCTCTAGTCATCCCTAAATTGAAAACATGGTATTTAAGAAAATAATAGGAAACGACATCATTGTTAATCGGGTATGTGTGGTGATGTATAGCCCTATAGAGGGTATTCATTTTTTTTTTAGATGGCGGATATACAGCGTGTCTCAAAAAAAAGAATTAGGCTAATTACTCAATAAGTATGTGTATTTGGTGTCGCATTAAAGCAGACTACATTTTCTTTTAGGACCCTTAATCTCATCAAATTTACTACCATAAATCAAAAGATATGGTTACTTTAGTTAGTCGGGTAAAATCACGCTTGTCCCACTTTTGTGTATATGTAATATGGTGATATTGTTGCGTAGAGAACACATAAAAAATGAATTACAAAAAGCCAACGTAAACAAATAATTGGTGCGTTTTGTCTTTCAATATATTTATTAATGATTATCGAGTAAATTTAAACTTAAGTACAAATAACCCTTCCTCGGAATTGAAATGATATTGCGTATTTTCATACACAACTATATCATCCTTTGAGTTGAACGTCTCTCGCACAACATAATCGATAATGGCATGAAATTTATTGCAGCATATTGGTCATGTCAATTTAAAATCAATAAATCATGTACAACCTGATAAATCTGTTCATCCAGTTAAATCGTGTACATTAAACAGACTACACATTCTCAGGGGGTTTCTTTGCTTTTTGACAATGACATCAATATGTAGAAGCTAAATGTGTATATCATGTAAGAAAAAAACAACTGTAACAAACGCGACTTTGCGTCCTTGCACACAATTCAACATAATTATATTGTAATTACCACCAGAAAACTAAATTAAAGTTTAATATGTCAGAGGATTCAAACATATATGGACCTGGTGTATATATTTGGTGCAGATTTGCGACTTTGGCACGTTAAGTGTTTTAAATAACTTGCATTAGAATGTATGGTATTATTTTAGCTTTTTGACAATACCCAACATAATAAGTTGTTATTATTTTCATATCATAAAAAAATAGTATTCACTTAGATATTTTTTTTATACACACTGTATACTCCGCAATATAAATAACGTTACATTATGTAGAAATGAGTGGGGGTTACGCTTGATCGCACATTTAGCAACAAGTACTGTAAATAATGTCAAGCAGAAGTAATTCCAATCACATCCAGGTAACTTCGAATTGGCCTCATGTTTACAACACAAAGTGCACATGAACTCATACAGTCCTGGACAAAAGTTTGGAATATTTTTTATTTCTTTGTGTAGGCCTGTTGAAAAGTGCAGATTCTTTACGAATAATGATCAATCACCCATGCGGAACAGATCATTACTAAGTTCAAATGAGCTCGACTAAGGGGTGGCGCCATGGTAGGGGGCGAAATTCGTCGGAAAAAAAATGGCCCGCCATTTTTTTACTAGCCAAACTGCAAGTCGTACAGCTTCCAACAAGCGGTGGGCAAGGGGACGACGACGACAAAAAGCATTTTTTTTCCCCGCCATTTGTTTTTACCCAACTAAATCAACAACAATGGCAGGGCAATATTTTCGAAAAAGCAATAAAATTCCAGTCATTTTAATAAATTTAAGAAGAATAGGGGGTTGTCGACAACCCCTGACCACCCTGTGGTGTTCCCCCAGGCTATACAAGAATCTTGTTCCTGATATGATTAAAAACTGCATTTTGTAGCAAAACATGTTCTAAACTTTTGTCCGTGACTGTAAATGCCACGAATAAAAAATGTGTCACGGTCCTGTAAAAGTTGTCCCCCCCCCCAAAAAAAAAGTAAATAAATAAATAAATAAAAGGAAAAAAAACAATTTCAAATTCAAGTACACGAGGACACGTAGCTAGCAACGTGTGACAGACAACAGTATAAATTAACGTGTCAAAGTAGATTCGATACTTGCAGACTATTTTGCGGCTAGCGTGTCACTGTTTGGTCGTTCGACCTTATTTATCCGCCACTATGTGCTGGTGTTAGCGTTGTTGAATTGGATTTCCTTTCCAACCAAATGCTGTCTAAGAAAAGGGTGTAAGTACAAGCTGTCGGTATAAACAATATTCATTATTATTTAGAGATGCTAGTAGTTGCCACAAAGCATGAAGCCTTGAAGTAGAGATAAGCTCCCCTCAATGAATACTTTACCCAATTCTTATCTGACCTTGCAAAAACTTTCCTGTGGCCTTACCAAATAAAATTACCACAGGGATGTATCACATGAATTAATGTGGTAACAACAGAGGAAATTCTGTAGCAAACGCCTCGCAAATTCCTGCAGTAATAACCATACGAATTCCTGTAGAAATTTGGTACATTACCCCCAGAACATAGCCACCGAATTACCATAGGAATACCACAAAATACATGCACCTGTTATTGATATTTTTGTATTTTTCGATCAAAAGTTTTGTCCATAAACTTGCTTTTTGATAACAACCACAATAACAATAAGTAACAATGAAAATTATTATTACCATCACACCACTACCACCCACATCACTACCGCACATAATTACCACAACACTACTTTACACCAGTCAAAACAGCACTAGTGTACACTAGTTACCACAGCACTAACACACATATTCACCAAAGTTTACCATTATCACAGGACCATCACCACCATCCATCCATCGGAATGTCCACCAGAATACTGTTTTATGACAATGCAGAAGATCAACATTTCGAAACCTGGTTAAAAAAATTGATCTTCGGCTAGACTACCGCATAATGGTCATCAATGGAATGTGGCGTGTTTAAGGTTAAATAAGTCATATCTCCGTGTAATTACACGGAGATAAGCTATGACTTATTTAAGCAAGTTCGTATCCGCACTGCTATGTGATGACGTATCAGCATTAATTCGTGCGACAAATAAGAATCAAGTATTTTGGCGCTGGTTCGCTCACTCTTAATTGTGTATGGAAGCCTTGGAAGGACATTGAGAAAAGTGTCAAGAGTTTCACCGGGAGATTCACCGTTGGACACTGGTTTAAATCTGTTTGAAACAGGCATCAGTCTCAGCCTGAATTGACTCCTCTTCAGTGAGTCCAGAAAATGCACCAAGCGGTAAATAGTTTTGTGACGGAATGTGAAATTCATAAATAATATTTTGAGAGTCCATAAGGATACATAAGTAATATTACATCCGGTAGAGAGTATAGTACAGTGTTCTATACTGTAGTACATGTACTGCAACACACCGGCATTCCATTAAGATGAGTGCAGGCAAAGAGAAAGTAGTACCGAGATGCCAAGCGTCTTGGGCCTAAAACCACAACTTTCAAGTGAAAAACCTCATAACTTGCCACCTAAAGTCTTTCCGCAAGGAAAATAGTCTGTTTCATTTGGTATTAATTATCTAGTTTAAACCGTGTTTTGCTTAATCTGAACGTAATTATGATTCTCATTATCACACGAGTAATTATCAAATATAAATATATCATGAGGGATAATGTGAAGTGATGTAGAAGAAAAATAACCCTGTGGTGTAAACAGTTGCTAACATGTGATTCTGGAAGCTGTTCTGGCGATGAAGGTATTGCTAGCACAGAAACTTGAGGAAGACGCAGCAATCACCAATTGTGGGAGAATTACACAGTTTGAGAAGCTGATCTATCGTAGAGTAAGAATACTCATCCGATGGCGATGGTAGTGATCGGCTAGCTGATATCGACCTTGGGGGTTTTGGTTTTCGTTTTTATTTTTTCTCCACTCTGTGTTTATTTTGTATACAAGTTTTTGCAGGATAAAATTATCAACTGCAGATGCGAGTGAAGACTCATTTGTTTGAGTACGCGAACCTTCAGACTTTAACACGGTCAACACACACTAACACACACGCTGGTAGTTCACCCCTTCGACATTTGCAGTGCATTTTTCACATCATTGATCATTACTGATCTTGTAATTTCACTGACACGTCATTCATTAGTAACCCAACTGCACTACAAGTATATTTTGTTCAGCTTCTGGATGGTTAGATGCCCTGCCTTAAGATTTTGATAATCAATTCAATTGAGAGACATTATTTTGGAGACGTGCTCGTGATTACAGGTACCCAATTAGGTTGATTGAATTGCTGTCTATTTCCGTGATCTCACGTTCTTTTCCAACGGGACACGGAATGCCCCCGATAATAGTTATGGTATTTGTAAAGTAACCATAGTGCCACTTCTATAAACTCCTCGTCATTGTAAGAAATCTGTGAACTAAATCAGTTCAGCTTTTCTTTACGTTCCGGTCTAGAAAACGATGACGGGAGTTCTTGAAAATACCACTGACGTCATATTTTCCAGGGTTGAGGGCGAGATTTATATGTACGTCTCTTTTTCTACCCTGGAAATTTACCAAATGTGTCATGTCGATACCTCGAGAGAAATTCGTTGTAAATTGTTGATTGGTCGTTCCGTCCTCCCATTTCATTGGATAATAACGTCACGTGTTCCATTTTCTGTTATGACGACCATGCTGCATGACGACGGATACCAAATTGATATTTGCCCATGAACAAGTCGAGTGCAACCAGTGTAAATGGAGTAGATCTACCAAACACAACACATGAGGAGTGGCGCCAATCCCAACGCTATACCAAGATTAAGACAAGGGCATACGAGTTATTATCTGTGGGATCAAATCAGGGTATCGTCTCATTCGTCTGTGCCTTATTTTTGGCGATATTTTGTTCAGATCGTCGGATATACTACATACTGTACGTTGTACATGTAACTGTTGGACTGCACTATTCAAGGGAGAATACTAATACTGAAATTTGTGCATTCAACAAAACACGATCTTTTCTACGTGTGTGGAAACATTCCAATTGCAACGTAAGTTTCTTCATGAGTTTCAAATTTTTATACCCCTGGATAACAATCTATTGTTTTGTTCTATATTCCAAAGTGGCTGGAGTGCACATGCATGCCGTCTATTCTCCCAATCCTTCTGAAACGAATACAAGTATACTGACACGCAATGCTTCATAGAAGGACCCTTTATACTTCCCTCTTTTGTAGAATCGTTTTTAACCGATTGCTTTCGTATTGATGTTGGCATAATTATTGATATACTACCAATTATCAGTATTGGTTAGTTAATAGTAGTAGTAGTAATAACACTAGTGGCGGTAGAAGTAGTAGTAGTAGTAGTAGTAGTAGTAGTAGTAGTAGTAGTAGTAGTAGTGTCAGCATTAGCATTACTTTAAATGCTAATATAAAGTATTGGTATTTACAGAATAAGTATAATATTAGTATCAGTATTGGTATTAGTATTATAATATTGTACTGTATTAATATTAGCATTATAAGTATTAGTATTATTTCATTTTCATTTCATATTTATTCTCATTTCATTGCAACAAAAACATAAGCACAAAACAAATTTATATCTATACAAATAACGTAAATACGAACATACATAATACAATTTATATACACACACACAAATAAGTGGTAACACATGTCATTTCTATTTAATGATATGATATAACATTCAATATAAAAGAATACAATGAATGAAGGAACATATATTGACGCATTTAAAACCTTGTTAAGATTATCAGCCCCATTAATTGTTTATTTATAACTAGACTATTATAACTATGTTACTAATAATAACAGATAAGTAACTCAGGAAAATATATACAAAAACAAAAGAAAAAGTAAAATAAAAGAGCAAAATCGGGAAAACACTATAACGTAAACATAAAGGTCATCGGAGATACACATACAGACTGGTGCTTAGGGTACCTGTGCGTGTGCACTCACTCACACACG
>JZLH01S0312516.1:7878-23056 GCA_001188425.1 Eucidaris tribuloides
CAAGGGAGTCGTTGCTTGACTTTGTGTACGATTCTTATTCAAGGCCAAAAATCACATTTCTTAATAGATATATGACATATTTTCAGCTTAAATAAATAAATCCACATTTCTTCAGTTCAGGTGTGAACATTTGGTTCAAAACAGTTTTTCTTTGTCGTTAACGTTTAACAAATTTTAGGTGCCGGAATTTTTGGATCCTTTCGTACATATGAATGAACATTTACCAAGAGGACAATACAGACAAGTAGGGGTAATATAGCATCCATCTATTGCACTATATATAGCGGCAGTGCTCGGTGAATTCATCATGTGAAAGTGAAAGATCAATTCTTGGCTTTCGTTAGACGGGTTAGTGGAAGCTGTCTCATGCTGATAATTCTAATTTAACAAAATGAAGTCACACTGACACAGTTAGGTGGCGCTTGAAGTTGACATATGACATGAGCATTTTCATTGACAACTCTAGGTAGAGTTGTCAATCATGATGATGATGACGATGATTGACAACTGTTGCGTAATTGCGTAACTCCAATTCAGACAACAGTCAACAGTACGGGCGCACGTCCAATATCGGAGATTCTCTCCAATTTCGGAGAGACTCTCCGATATCGGAGACTTTTTCTGCTCTCCAATTTCGGAGATAGTCTCCAATATTGGAGACTTTTTTTGTTTATTTACCTTGGCGCAGCAGGGACCATGTTATCGCAACTTAGGAATGTGATATTCAGAATCCTTGAGGGATTTTACCCCACATGACCGGCTACTTTGGAAATTCACCGTCTTCTTACCAAGTTATGATCAATTGTTTACATTTTGCAGCAGTTGTCGATAGCAAAGTTGCTGATGGTATCGATTACCAGCATAGTTTATGAATGTTGTCATTATCAATATTATTATTCTTATAAATTATTAATAAATTTGTAATAGACTCTATGTAAATCCAGATCTAATTGTTTACACCACCATGACCTCAGTGGGATTGGTCTTGGGAAAAAAAATCTCCGATATTGGAGATTTTCTTTGTGCCAAGTTTTGATGACCCCATTAAAAGTCTCCGATATCGGAGATTATCTCCGACATTGGAAATAATCTCCGATATTGGACGTGCGCCCGTACTGGTCAACACTGCAGAATTCTTGTTTTCCAGCACAGCTTCTTCCCCAGTGTGGTGCCCATATGGAATGCCCTCCCAGCAGAAGTGGTGTCAGCTCCGTCTCTCAACAACTTCCGGAGCCGCTTGACACCACTTACCCTCTGTTAACACAAGATGATCATACTTTTTTTCCTTGCAGTTGCACTGTAGTTATAGTTATTAGTCTTTAGTCTACTGCACTTATCACTTGCGTGTAACTGAGATTGCACCCTTCAGCACCTACATGTAGTACGACAATACTCTTACGAGAGGGATGTACTGGATTGGAAGAAGAAGAAGAACTTGTGTTGTAGCAGGCCACACTAGTTCTTCGGCAGCATCAATCAGTTTGCATTTCTAATTCTATTCTAACATTACTTTGGAAGGAGGTTGGCAATGTGCATGCAAATATTTTTATTTTGATTTTAATGCTTGTAGATGCCCCCCTCCCCCTTCCCCCCAAAACAACAACTTCGTAGTAAAGGAACAAAAAGCAAAAACAAAAACAGTGAATAAAGTCAAAGAAAATAATACAACAATTGTAATAAAACACTATAACTTCCTGATGAATTTCACATGACAGTGGTTTCTGAATTCTGTGAACATGGTCAAAATTTCATTGGGAAATTGCAGCATATTAGTGTAGGGATCTAAGTGTTTACAAACTTAACATTAAGAATAACTGTGGGCTAACCCTCTTGATGCATAGATCTAAATGCTTTAACAACGCATTATTTAACTGAATATAATATCCATTGACAAGACATACATTTATGTTTCATTTGCTGGAACATGTTGCAAGTTTTGTTTGACTTGGTACAAAATGTTTACTTGTTTATCTTTACAGAGGCGCTGGTTCTCGGCACAAGCTGCTGCTCAGGCCAGACAAGCAGAGGAGAAGGCTAAACTAGATAGGCAAGATGTTCAGGTAAACTACATGACCTTGCAAACACTGCCACACTGTATGGTGTAAGACATAAAATGTGCAATAGGAGGATATTTATATAATATTGGATGGCTTTGAGGTTGACACAATAAAATATTGTACAACTTGTGACAAATATCGGACGAGTCGCAGACGAGTCCTATATTTTCATAAGGAGTACAATATTTTCTGTGTCCACCGAAAATAAGCCATCCAATATTATTATTATCTAAATCCACTAAAAAAAAATCAAATGAGAAATTGATCAGAATCCTATACAAATCATCGTGTCTGCCAATGGCAGCTCACTGATTTTATTCTTCGCGAGACGTGGTGTTATTTTTCTTATTCATTAGAATTCACATCTGTTCTCTTAATTTAGTAAATTAAGCAAAACAAGCACATCAGAAGTAACAATGTAATGTGATTAATTTTCAAAGCATGGTCAGTTATATGTTATTTAAATGGAAAACTGGATCAACTCGCTGGCCACACACATCAGTCAGACACTGACAAATACAAAAGTTCCAGGATGCGTATTGCGTACAACATTTCTCCTCACTGTTCGACATTTTCCGATGTACCCCCTCGTCTAACTGCAGCGCATATATGCGCATTCCTTTGCACGCTTGATACGCGTTAATATCACCGCACTTGAAACCCCCCATTTAGATAATAATTTGTAATGTCGTGTGAATGTTATTTTTAGTTACTGTATGTTTGACATAATTTATGTAAATTATTGTTAATTATGAGCTGCAAGTATAACTTTTATTTAAAATTGCATAGTTTTTTAACAGTTTTTGCACCAGTCAGTGTTGCTTAGACTGCCAACAAGTACAGCATGGAAAGGAGTAAATTAGTAATGTTGCATGATTTTATTTTACAAAATACTGGCAAATTATAAACAAATCAGATGTGTAAGATCTAAATTAAAGCCTCCATTTCTCTCTTTTACAAAATCAAATTCTTTTTTCTAAGTTTCTATTTTCCATGATTTTACATGTTATTGAAACCATTTATATTAACTCCATATACTACCTAATACTTGCATGATTACAATTTACATTTTAGTTATTTAACATACCTTACTGAAGCTGACCTTCCACCGTTTACGTAGAGGCAGGGTGATTAAAGCCACTCTCATGCTTGGTAATGGTGTTATTTACCTAAAGAATTTGTTTATTTTGTAATTCATTTCAGCATTACATGATTTCCCATTTTCAGTGTCAAACTTACCATTTCCGTGATTTTTGTCCGTTTTCCGCATCGCGGAGGAATGGAGGCTTTAATCTAAATAATCTGGTCTTTTATTTCCCAGGTTTCAAAATTGCCAAGTGGACTGACTGTTGCCTCACTAGAAAATTACTCGCCCGTGTCCAGGTTAGCTGTGATTGTGAAAGCCGGCTCCAGATATGAAGGTGTAGAAAACCTGGGCGTGTCACATTGCCTGCGTGCATTCAGCCATCTGGTAAGAATGGTGAACACACCTATGGTGTGCTTGGGGGGGGGGGAAGGGGGTAAGTGTAGAAAACCTGGGCGTGTCACATTGCCTTCGTGCATTCAGCCACCTGGTAAGAATGCGGAACACACACATGGTGTGCTTGGGGTTGGGGGGTTGGGGAGGGGTTTCAGTAGAGACTGGCACTTTCTTGCAGTGTCCATAGAGCATGAAAGAAGACAGGAATTTTGTAGATTTTTCCCTTTTCCAGGTTAGGTAGAATTTACTGATGATAATTTTGTTTTAAAATTCAGTAATATATTTAAGAAGAAGAAGGAGAAGGAGAAGAAGAAGAAAAAGAAGAATTTTAGAAAATGGAAAATTTAGAGAAAATGGTACAAACTGGAATTTTATTCTGTAAAAACAGAAAGTATTGTGCTCGAGATACATGTATCAGGGTCCTTGTTTTCTGGAAATAATAGTCTAGGTCCAAGGTCTGTCTTTTGTTTTACATTGGAGTGTGATCAGTTAATGTCACGGACGGACATTTTAAAAAATGACCATTATTTCAGGCCTAAGGGAAAATGTGGTAAGATATGAAGGGCTGCTTTATGATTTATTGTGGAGGCTATCACTAGAGGTACTGAATTATGCAAAATATTTCCGTAGGCCTTCAATAATAGTCATTTTTGAAAGTGTCCGTCCGTGACATTAACTGATCACACTCATTGATGTTGTTCAGATTTAGGTATCCAAGGAAAAGATTTGGAATTGAAACTGAGACAATCAGGGCCTTGAGTTTGTTCTCTGACTACCTCACTTTGTTTTTCTTTTCAAAACCCTCAACCCAAACATTGACCCTATAAGTGTGAAAAAGGATTTATTTATTGGAATATTAATCAGTCCATCATTTAAATCTCTTAATCATGTGATTTTTCAATCTTATAACTAGAAAATGGGGGGAAAAAAATCAAATCTTGATTTTTTTCCACTTTTTGGTTACATCAGTTTGTTATTTACTTCTTTTTTTTATTTACATAAATGAGTTTTTGCAAGAAAATCAATGATTTGAATCAATTGATTTAAATCCACCAACCCTGGTTTTATATTTTTTAATCCATGTTGTTCAGACTACCAATGGTGCGAGTACCTTCACCATCACCAGGGGGCTGGAGGAGGTGGGAGCCTCTCTAGAAGCCAGCACCACCCGGGAACACCTCACCTACAGCGTCCAGTGTCTCAGGGATAACCTGTAAGTCAATCAATCTCTAGTTGCCATCCAAGTATTGGATGTCTGCGATGATATCCTTTAACCCTATTTTAACTGGGCTATTTCAGACCAGGTTTTTCCGGGGGGGTGTCAATTTGACCCCCCCCCTTTCAGATCTCGGCCGCCGATCGCGCGATCGCCGGAAAAATTTGCATGCGCATACAGCCGGATGTAAACTACAAGACTGTGTAGTAAAATTTTCAAAAAATTGTTTTTTTATATTTTTAAAGTAATTAATTTTGCAAATAAGTGTATGAAATTATGTTTTCGCCTATAACTCACTTACAATAGCTAGTAGAATGCTAATTTTTTGTGAAAATATTAATTTTGACATTTCTAACAATTATCTACAAAAAAATTTGCCGAATCAGAATTAATTTCTTATTTATTTTATTGTTTTGTGAATTTCTTACGTATTTCTTTGTTTTTTCGACCTTTTGTTTTTTATTGTTTTTTTGATGAACTTTGTCAGGGACGCTTTTGCGATCATAAACAGCATAAAATTAATCCATTTTAACCAGTAAAAGTAAAAATAATCATACATTTATGATTTTTGGCTGAAAACACAATTTGCATTGATTTTGTACACAAAATCACGTTTTTGAGCAATTTTTGGGCCGACATGCATGTGTAAAAAGTTGCGCAGCGTCGTAACGGTATGTCCGATTTTCCCGAAAATGGTCTCAAAAGATGCGCAAGACTCGAAAGTAAAAAGTCAGCAAACGACGCGGTAAAAAAATTTTGCACGGCGTAGTAGTCGCGAAATTCGTCGAGGGGGGGGGTCAATTTGAGCCCCCCCACGTTAATATAGGGTTAAACTTTTCAGTACCATTCTCAAATATTACATACAAAATATATGGAGTGCTACTGAGAAGGTTAATGTAAATATTCATCAACATCAATCTTATACAGATGACTCCGCATAACTCGACATCTCACAGGTCGATTTATCGCCTATGTCGAATATTTTTGACAATCCCAATTTGCTCTGTGATTTTTTAATGGGAAGTTTTCCTTGGAAGTCGATTTTTTAAATCAAATTCCGCCTATCTCGAACATATTTTCAAGTCCCAAAAGGAGCAAACATGTGTTACATCATTCGCCAAGGTCGAAGTGGCCATAATTGTCATTCTTGATGGTCTCAATGGGTTGACCTTTTGATCTCTGCCTGTCAGCATGGCCGTGAAGATGTCATAAATTTCCTATTCCCTCTCTGCCTTGTACCACTTTGACAGCCTCCAATTCCCTATACATGTTTCATTCATCTCTAACATAGAATTGTATACAAACCTGTATCTCGCACTACACGCTAAGTCGCATGATTTGTGTGGTGCCCAGTGATTAGACTTAAGGGAAGTTTACTGTAGTTTGCTTCTGGCATTATAATATGAGTGAACAGGGGATTAAAATTATCACCCTCACCAAATAAATGTTTCGAGTTGTATTCTACTTAAATTACATGTATGTGGCTTGAGCAGCATTGGATTTGAAAACAAGTCAGTTAATGCAATCATCAAATTAGATTGATTTTTTTTGTAAGTTGTATATTTTTTACAATGAAGCAATAGCTCTGCCTCGTTTTACAGTTTTGTAATGGTAATTTGCAGTTACAATCTTGAAAAAAAAAATCAGTATTTATAATTGTGTGGTGGAAAGTGAGTTTGTCTGGGACATCAGATAATCAGACCAATAACTGTTAATGCAGTTTAGTATGTGGGTCAAATACCTAAAGTGCCAGATGAACCACTGTATTTTGTAGGTGTCCAGGAGGCCTTAAATTTTGTTATTTTTAGGGCAAGGCCACTTTACTATGGCACATTGGCACATTACTATATTACAGCACAAATGGGGATTATTTAAAAGGGCACAAAAATCTGCCGAGACTAATGACAAGGGCATCCAGGCCAGTCACTAGGGCATCCAAGGTCATGGCCTTTGATTAATTTAAGCCCTGTGTCCGCTATTCATGTACAGTGTTTGAGATACCCATGATTTATTATGTCAGTGCTAATTATTCCTTTTCATGTTTTTGTGTCATTCTTTCCAGAGACACAGCTATCTTCTACCTTAGAAATGTCTCAACCGGTCACCAGTTCCGACCATGGGAAATCAAAGACAGCAGATTTCGACTGGAATTTGACTTGGCCTGTTACAATGATCAGCTCCAACTAGGTGAGTTAGAAACTTGTCTTGCTGTAAAGATTATTTGAAAAGTTACTGAAAAATTTCAAGGGAATAGGGTACCATTTGTCAGTTTACTTCTGTCTTTTATTATTTTTTATATGGTTTATATCAAATCGTGAACGACAGCTAGAAGTTGAATTGTTCACAGTTTACACAAATGTAAAAGTGTATCTATTAAAATTTGGTACAATCAAATAATCAATTAAAAATATAAGAACAGTGTTTACCAGTAGACCAACAAAAGTAAGTGATATTACACCTCTAATATAGCAGTCAATATTACAATACTTTGAATCCCTGTGATATGGCACAAGGAGTAATATGACAAATAGTTCAATACTCATGACAATGATATGTGTTATATTTTAAGAGTTAACAACGTCTGACAAAGGATGACGACATAAAGTGTTTATAGTTGATTTCCAATCACCTTTCAAACATTTATACTGTTGGCTCATATTGATATGCTTGTGGAAATATTGTGATATGAAACCAACATTTCAGCCAACGTATTCTCTCATCTTCCCTAACCTAATTTTCAGGTGTTATGGACCAACTTCACACCGCCGCTTACCGCGACACTCTTGGCCGATCCCTGTACACGCCCGCGTACATGATCAACAAGTTCAACACCAACATGCTACTGGAGTACTGTCAGAGCCGCTTCACTGCCAACAACATGGCCTTGGTGGGCATAGGTATGCCAAATATCCGAAGAATGTCATTCATTTCATGACATATCCACTGTTCAAAATGAAACAATTTGTTACAATAATCACTTGCATAATATAGATGTACTGAATGCTTTGTGTTGGTTTTATTTTTGTGAATTTTGTTATTAAATAAGCATGAAAAATTTCAGTGCCGATATAGCTATACAAATAAATGAAAAAACAGTAAATTCACAGGCATTTCTGAATCATGAATTCCTCATCTTGAAACAAAATTGGAAAAATATCTGCATGCGAAGTATATGGAGTGTACAGTATTATTTTTCTTCAGTTGTGGTAATTGACTATTTGACCACAATCTTTTTGTTTGTGTTGTGTTTATCCAGGTGTCAATCACGGTGACCTGAAAGCCTTTGGGGAGACCTTTGAACTTCAACGTGGTGGAGATGCACAGGACGCAGCAGCCAAATACACGGGTCAGTAGTTAACTTATAAATTGCCTAAATCGTTGTAAAGATCAAAAAGAAAACACCAAATTCTGTGCATGACAACATTTTGTTAATTAAGCTAGCTCTGTAAAATCAGTGACAATTACTGGCAGATGTAAAGGGTAATTTGACAGGATTGGGAGTTGTCCAATTTCCTTCAAGATCCAGTGTATACTAACTTTTTTCACTTACAGGAGTGCACATTTATACAGGATGGATAGAAATGCCTTGGAAATATGTTAAGCTGAAGTTAAAGAAAGCATCTTTTTGTCAGCAATGAATGAAAGTATGACCACCATTATAGCATTTGGACACATTCAATGCTTCACAACAAATTTGCCCTTCATTCATAGTCATTGACAAACCAGGAAAAAACATGACTATGAAAATTTTATGGCAGTAACTGCAAACAGTGTACCTTGGATTTTAGAATCATTTGAACTCATATTGAAGATTGGTTGTAATACTACTAAAGTCAACTTCAACTAAGTCAAATCTCTGGGGACTCCTTGACGTAGATGAAATTTAATATCACAGTTTAATTTTAATGTTGGTAATGAAGATTCAGGGAAATGGAGGGTAAAATTATCTTGATTTCACTGGGGGGTAAATGAGAAAGGCAGAGAGAAACGAGCAACTTTGTAACATCTTTTTGATCAAGCTGACAAGCAGAGATCAAAAGATCAATTCATTGAAGACCATCAAGAATTACAGTTGTGGTCACTTCCACTTAGGTGAATGATTTAGCATGCTCAGTCCCATTGAGCCTCTAAAATTATGTTCGTTGTAGGTAAAATTCGAGTTGGAAATTCAACTTAAAGGAAGTATTTCCAGTTACCTTTGAAAAAGCAGAGCAAATTGCGATTATCAAAAATACTCTTAATGGGCGATAATTCAACTAATGCAAAGTCAACTGTATTTTCCTGTGAATTAGTGCAACTTAGGTCTGTCTTATTGAACTTAACTGTACGTAAAGGCATTAAAGAATTTCATCATCTGTCGCTATCATTTTACAGGCGGAGAGTTACGGAACCAGTGTGACAGCCCCCTGGCCTTCGCCGCCGTGGGAGTGGAGAGCGCCAACCTGAGCAGCAAGGACCTGCTGGTGACCGGACTGCTGCAACAGATGATGGGAGGAGACCCCTACATCAAGAGGGGTAGCAACATGGCCACGTCCAGGGCAGCCAAGACTGCCTCCAGTGTGACCTCTCTTCCTCACTCGGTGAGAAATGTTATGGTGCTGGTAGTCGTGGTGGTAGTGGTGGTGGTAATGATGTTGATGATGAGGATGATCATGATTGTGGCGAAATGATGGTGGTGGTGGTGATGATGGTGGTAATGATGATAATGATAGTGGTGGTGGTGGTGGTGATGATGAAGAATTGATGATGATGATGATGATGGTTGTGATGATGGAGATGAATCAATGATGATGATGGTTATAGTGATGATGATGATGGTGGTTTTGAAGATGGTGATGATGATAGTGATCTAGATGGTGGTGATGGTGATCTTGATAGTGATAATAATGATGATAATGGGAATAAGTTGCAGTTGACTGGAGTAATATAGAAAAACGAACAGCTACTGTAACTGACTGATTTTAATTTTGTGCATTTATGTAACCTGGAAGTGTATCATTGTCAAGTGATCACAGTTGCATTACAATAAAAAAAGGCCTTGTCAAATTATTTCTATTCCTTTGATATAGAAGTGGCGAAATTTGATCTAAACATCGTTCGATTATCGTGGAAACAAACATCGTCGATAACACGATTTATCGCCTGAGTTGAAAAACAGATTTGTGATGAATAAGATAAATCTATTTTAGACTTAAAATTGACAGTACACTCTTTAGGGCTGTTATCAAAATGTGGTCAAAACAATGTTGCTTTTTGTAGACCCTCTTGTAACTACATCTGGAGATTTGTGGTGCCGACTGTTTACAGATGGCATTCTTGGCTTCCAGGTGTTGGCAGATTTGTTGACAAAATACTAAACACACTACTGCTCTTGCACTACCACAAGTTTGATAGCTGAACAGCATGGAGGTCTGTCTTTTACTCCTACCCCCTTGTTTTTACCTCTCCTGTGCAGAGTATTCTTAGCTATGGGGAATTCTTGGTCCCTCCCACTCCAGTGCATGCATTTACCCCATTAGGTTTTCATAATCGACGGTATTTTGGGCCATATCGTGCCTCTAGCAATATTTTGAAATACTCATGAGATCATAATCGTGTATTCGATAGTTTCTCGACATCGTGTAATTTCGATATTATCATAATATCGCCCACCACTACTTTGATATTTAATTCAAAATTTGTACTGTATCTTGAAAGCTTGCTGTACATGTAAGAAAGTAATAGTAAACATGACATGTTTTTGGGTGTACACTGTGAACAAACGTTTTTGTTTGTAGTACTGGATATATAAAGTAGTATCAAAACCTGGCATTTTGTAAATTTGACATGTTGATGATTATGGATGATAACCATCAACTGAACTATACTCAAATATTACGTGACTGTTCTTACTTTTAATGTTGATTTGATAATTTTTTGTTCATCTAATACTAGTATTGCTATATATGAAGAGCTTATTTCCAAAAGGGGGTAGATCCATTTTTCATCGAATGTGACTTTTTTTTACATCAATCTATACAATTGTACTAGTATCTCTATCAGAGAACACAAACAAAAAGTTGAAATTCCCACCAAAAAGTGGTAAAAAATGGGCAATAAAAATGACTTTATTTCCAAAAGGGGGTAGATCCATTTCAGTTTATTTCCAAAAGGGGGTAGATCCAACACATAAAAATAAAGAAAATTCAAATAAAATAAATAACAAGTCACATATTTTATGTAAGTGTGGTTTTACATTTGCATTGTGGGGTTCTTTGTTTGGCTAAGTTGGTTTTACTCGGAAACCGTGCAATGTGGATTAATTTGATAAATTCATTTTTCTTAGAATGGTATTGGATCTACCCCCTTTTGGAAATAAACTAGAGTTTGTTTCCAAAAGGGGGTACATCCATTTTTTTATCAAATTTCATTTTTCTGTCAAAATCCATATAATTTTTGCAGCTCTATAACATAACGCAAATGAGAACGTGTAATTCAAGCTAAAAGTTGTAAAAATGACAACTAAAAAAAGTCTTTTACTTTCAAAATGGGGTACATCCATTTAGTTTATTTCCAAAAGAGGGTAGATCCAAAAAAATAGAAAATAAAAGCAAACATTTTTAAAAATTGAAAACTCACAGATTTTTTCTAAGTGTGATTTTACATTCGAATTGTGGGGTACTTTTTAGTGTCAAGTTGGTTTTATACACAAACATTGCAATATGGGTAAATTAGAAAACCTAATTTTTCTCAGAATGGTGAAAAGTGAATCTACCCCCTTTTGGAAATAAACTCTTCATTCAACAGTTCCATTTTATTTCACTACTTGATCCAGGTGAGCTGCTTCAACTTGCCGTACAGTGACTCTGGTCTGTTTGGAGTGTTTGCTGTCACGCAACCCAGTGACATGGGTGCTGTAAGTCATTCCACTAGCTGAAGACTTCGATATTAAAGGCAGGGGATATCTTTTGCATGCCTAGAAATTAACATTGTGTAAATACAATGGCATTTAGAAGAAAATGCCATCTGGGAACCTTTAGCAAAATAAAGGAGCTAGAGACTCGGCTTTAGTGAAATTATAGTGATCGTTAGACTCTGATTTGAATTTTTTCTCGCGAGAAAAAAAATCCTACCGTAGAACGTACACTAAATGGCTATTGTTTTTCTTTCGCATTTTTCAAATTCTAGGCAACTACTGACCCCCAAATTTCACAGACATGCCTTTCATCAATAGCCTAAGGGCATGGGCTATCTTTTCCTGGTCTACGGGGATGTTGCAAATGAGATTCACTGCCTTGAATGAATAGAAAACTAAATGATGTAAATACAGTAGGTACAATGAGTTTGCCATAGTCTTCTGTCAAAACACACAAGTGTTAATTATGATAATTGGAAATGTGATTTCACATTATCAGACATTTATGTAATTCTTTCTTTTATCAAAGAGTGATTTTAGATGTTGGTTGTAATCATAAATTTGAGTTTATACACATTTGAACTGATATGAAGAAAAGATAGAGGATAGATGCACACTAAACCATTCTGAAGTGAACTTCGAATTAAAAAATCATGTCAATCCACTTCACAGATCATAATTTTTTTATGTTTTCTGTTTATTATCAGGTGCTGAAGGCTCTCATGGGTCAATTTGGAGCAATGACGAAAGGAAATATTGATGACAAAGAACTCCAAAGAGCAAAGTGAGTAACTTTGATTTATTGAATTGAATTGAAATTGAATTCAAAATGAGTCGCTGTGTCTGATTATTTATTTATTCACGTATATTTATTTATTATCCCCTTGCCCGACTAAGTTGGAAGGGGATACAGTAATGGCGCTGTCCGTTCGTCCATCCATCTGTCCGTTCGCAACACTGGTTTCCATTTGATAACTGAAGTAATATTTGACAGACTTTCATGACATTTGGTATGTAGGTACATCATGATATCAAAATACAGCCTTAGTTCGATTTCAGAGTATGTAGCTCAGCTGGGTCAATCCACGCCAATTCAATGGATGGGTGTCACCCTACCCCCTTCAATTTTTTTAAAACTCGCACCAAATGTTTCCCAATTTGTCTAATGGAAAATTCTGAAATATTTTGTCCCAATGTCATTCAGGTGCTAAAATATGGCTACACCTAGCAACCACTACACACTCAAACAATTGGGCCTTCCCAAATTTAGCAATTTTTGTAGAGCTGCTGTAGCCAAAGTAGACAAGCTGGAGTATTCATTGTCTGGAAATGGAAAGAACTTCATGCCTTCTATACAAAAAACGTATTATCACTCAGATTTAATTTTGACCCTTGGCTATTGCATAGGTCATCAAATATGGCATTATGTGTCAAGATCAAGTTTTTCTGGTGCATATTTGGAGGCTCATAGATACAACATTAAGAAAGCTAAGGACCCAATATCATGTCCACTGAAAGACTTTCACTTGTTCTAGGTACCTATCAAAAGGAACCAATGGGACTTGAACCTGTCTCCTGGAAAGCAGGAGATGACAGGTTTGCATCCCGTTGGTTCCTTTTTTTTACTTGTTAAAAATTATAGAACATCAGTTGCGATCTTAAAAATGCAGAGAGCATCATATGAATAAATCTATTACACCACACTTCACCTCTTATTCTTATAAAGACTTTTTTCTGAAAGAAAATCTTAAATTCATCTTTTTATGATATTCATATTGACACATTAACAGGAAGCAGTTGAAGGCTGCCGTATTGATGCAGTTGGAAAACCAGGATGCCATGCTGGAGGATCTAGCCACCCAGTCCCTCCAGACAGGCTCGTACACCCCTGGCTCTCAAGTGTTGCAGGCCATCGATGCCATCACAGTGCAGGATGCTGTCAGGGTAAGGCAACTAGGATTGATTCATTAAATAACATGTAGGGGGATTGGGTTACTGTTAGGAGGAGGGGCAGGTTGATGGGGAAAAATCAAATGTGATTGAGCATGTTGGAAGCAATCGAAGCAGCCATGAGATTTTGTGATTTGGCATTTTGATAATGCATGGCATACACAAGGTGATATTGTACATACCAATAAATATCTCTAATGTTCAGTAAAATAATAAATAAAGTAGTCCTCATAGCAAGTTGCCTTATTCAATCAATCATATTTCCTATTTTTAGCTCACCTAAGCCGAAGGGGAAAAATCACATTGTCTTCTTTCTAAAACTGCATGTTCAGATTTTTATCATCTGTGCAAAGTTGTTGAAATGGTTCATGTGGCCTGCTGGGTCTCTTGTTTCCTCGATTTTCTCTTTAATTATATTTCTGTCATATTGTGAGAATTTTGCCTGGGTGGAGAGGTTAAAGTTAAAGCCTCTACACATCACCCCTTGAATCTGCTTATGCTGAGCTTCGGTTATTATAAAAATGATGTATCTTGTATTATCTTTTATGTCAACAGGTTGCTAAGAAAGTCTTCAACGGCAAACCATCAATGGCAGCGAGCGGAAATCTAGTCAACACCCCGTACCTCGATCAGCTACTGACCGCATAACGGAGTCTCCTCGAAACCTAGACAAATAGTGGCACTTGTACAGTAGAGTTTGTTTTATGCAAAGAGATGTGAAGAGAAAAGTGTTTTATTTAAATGATATACATACACTGGATGAACTCCCAAAGAAAGGAGTAACAATCCAATGCAGTATTTGACTTGGATTTGAAAGAAAATGAATTGTTCCCATTAATTCCTGCAAGGCAGTTGACTGCACTAAGAGAAAGAGAGCTAATATGTGTTGGGTTACGTGCATAGATACATTGATGTGAATGGATAAATTGTAGTTTGAAAAAGAGATTTGAAACATCTGTATTGTGATTTTAAGATGATTTACAACAAACCGTTTATATTTATTTTATTCTCCAAGCACAAATTATTGTGGATAATACATTTCAGTCATAGGTCCATCTGTTTTCAAGTTCAGCATGTATTGCATAAAATCAAGGACTTTTGCAGAAACTGTTATATGCAATATGAAGGAATGATACTTGTGAAACTGTGATGTTGAGTATTATTAAAAAGTTTTTGACACATAATTAGATAATATCACATTTTCATATGTAATAAACAAGACCTTACTTCGGGTTTAGTCAACCTTTTCTCCAATCTCCAAATGTTTCTACAAAGGTTATATTTAAATAAAATGGGCAATTTTAGAATGGACTTTTCATAGTCCCCCAACTCGTACATATCACTTGTGGGATAGTGTATGTGTCGCCTGAAATGAAGTATGTCTGATATATTATACTTCCGTCAGTTGTGTTGAACTGAATAAAAGAAAATAAATTATCCTTGAAGTTCTGAATTGCTTAGAAACGTTTGATTTTCTCGTTGTGTGGTTTGTACATGTACAAGTGAAGATAAACTCAGATGAGATATATACTAAGAGATATACTGTATATGCTATATATCTGTATATTTTGTGAGGTTTT
>JZLH01S0312533.1:41468-54012 GCA_001188425.1 Eucidaris tribuloides
TCAAAAGGGTATCTTTTGAGATCGCCAATAATTACATTACTTGTTTAGGGTATTCTGAGATCGACTTTCGATTACTTGTTTAGGGTCCATTTTGAAAGTCCATACAAGCGCATGGTGTACACCTTGTAATGACACTGCCCCCCCCCGGGAAAAGAACTGGAACTCGCAACCATCGGAGTTCATCCTTTGGGGAGCTGACGACGGTCAGCAGTAGAAGAAATGTAAATAGACCCATGGCACAGGTTATGTAGGCCAAATCTTTCTCGTCTTCTTCGTTTTTTGTTACATTGATTTAAACACCCCCCCTTGAAATATCCTGAGTATGCCAATGCAGAAAGGTCTCAATAGGGATGATTTACTATTTCAGAATTGAATTTGAATTCTGCTATAACAAAATATTTCAGTTGCATGCTGCCTGATTGGTTGCACCATGCAAACCTCATGCCAAAACCACTTCTGTTTAAGAAATTGGACACACAACCATCCGAGTTCATCCTTACGGGCGATGACAGCGGTGGAGGGAACCCAAAATAGACCAGTAAAACAGGGGTCAAATGGGCCAAATCTGTGGATTTTTTTTTTATTTTGCTTGTCACACTGACTGGAATGGTCTCCTTTGAAATATATCAGGTATGCCTATGTAGGAAAATATAACTATGGAATATTTAAAATTTCAGAATTGAATTTGAATTCCACTATAACAAACATTTCAGTCTTGTGCATGCTGCCTGACAGGTTGCACCATGCAAACCTCATGCCAGAACCACTTCTATCAAAGAAATGGGACTCACAACCATCGGAGTTCTTCCTTTGGGGCGACAACGGCAGTGGAGGGAACGGAAACAGATCCAGACCCGTAAAACAGGTCAAGTCTTCATCGTCCCACTCACCTTCCTCGTCACTGTGACTCCCGGCCGGCTGCGAGTAGCCGTGCGACCCCAGGTCCTTGACTTTTGACCCCCTGACAGGTGACTTGGGGTCCACGGTGGCCGTCTTCTCCAGGGATCCGAGTGGGGAGAACGGTGTGATGCTGAACATGTACTTCTCTCGGATCTCATTAAGGTGCGGGAATGGAAATGGTGCCATAGAGTAGATGGTCTGGAATCAATGGTATGTTGACAAATTAGAGAATAAATATACAGCCTGAAAACTCTGACATTCAAAAGTATTTATACAATTCACATGATAACAGTTATTGCAGGTAGAAGAAACACAATCCATCCCGCAGAGAGAATAACAGCTTTATTCTTGGAAGAAAATTAATCATTTAAATGGTAATGAATTAAATTCTTTTAAAATTGATAGTTCTCTTATAATTGCAAAGGGGAATTAGTGCTTAGATACATTGAACTTAGATGGTCGAGAAAATACATTTTGTGCATACTGAAACAAGTAGAAATGTCTGTAACAAGTAATCTACAAACTCTGATTAAAAGTTGCTGAATATCAGACAAAACTTATGGAGATGTATTAAGAACACATTATAAAACTAGAGGCACGTCGGCGGGGGGGGGGGGGGGGGGGGTCGACCGTTCAAGGCACATGTATCCCCGAACCCGTCCCTTCACCCCCCCCGACAACGGATAAACTTAGAAATATGACATGGCATCCTATAAAACGTCGGAACAATGAGGGCACTGTCACTGAAACTATGTTACGCACAATGACACCCCGACCCCATAAACCTCCAAAGCAAGTTTGAACTAAAATCGGACAAGAAATGTAGGCCGATAGATCATATACAAGTAATGTGACATGGCACTCAAGTCGGAACACTGAGGGCACTGTCACCGAACACTAATGTGGCCTACATGTAGAATGACCACCCATACACCTATACAGCAAGTTTGAATAAAATCCTTTGGGTAACAACAAAGTTATTGAAAAATAAGCATTTTTGCAAATTTAGACCTATCAGGTTGACCTTTGACCCTGTAAAAGGCGGAACATTTGGGGCAGCATCACCAAAAGTAATAGGTGTCTAGAGTTGACCATGATACACTTACACACCAAATTTGAAAAAAATCCGTCAAGAAATGCAGCCAGTATCAGGCACACAAGCAGACCCTGAAAAATGTACCTTTTTGTGTACAAAGACGGAACAAGCGAGGGCGCCACCCCCAAAAACAATAGACATCTTCACTTAACCATAATACACCTTCATACCAAATGTGAAAGAGAAGAAATGCAGCTGGTAGAGCGATCACAAGAAAATCTCTGCGGCGGCGGCGGCGACGGCAGCGCGACGAGGCCAAATCCATAGTATCCGCCGAACACAGTTCGGGGGATACAATAATAATGCATTATATGTAATTATATACTAATTATATATATATATATATACATCTATATCTAAACTATTATAAAACTCACCTGTATAAGTTCATCTCCATCAACTAGCTTGTCTTGCAGCATTTCACTGCACATGGCCGCCATTTGACTGTAAAATTCATCAGCGCTTTGAATGTCCAAAAGTGGTCTTGGAGTTTAAAGAACAAAAGAAAATGCAAAGTCTTGGTTTAAATGATAAAACTAATTACACAATACAATTAATAATATACAATCAAAGCTGTCTTAGCAGCCACCTCTATAGCAGCCAACCTGTCTATAAAGGTCACTGAATTGATTCCCCTGGTGACAAATCATGTGTTAAGTGTTAAAGAACCTGTCTATAGCAGCCACCTGTCTTTAAAGGCCACATTTTCTGTTTCCTTTGAGTGGCCACTATACACAGGTTTGATTGTATAAGGAATTGTTTTTGTTAATCCATGAATATCTTTTGTTGAAATCCTCACCCCTTCATTTTGATTCACAAATTTTCCAAGCTGTGCATTTGGTAAAGTTGAATATCACATAATTGTCTTGGCCTCTATTTGAAATGCCGGATTGAACAGGGTCCCTAAATCCTAATACATTCATGTATAATTCCCAAAAAAGAACATGAAGAGTATATCAAAATCACACATTTCTACTGACTGATACTATTACTACCAAAGATAGAAAACACACAGTACCAAAATTTAATGAGATTTTGTACACACTCCTATTTTTACACACTGACTGCCAAAGTAATGAGACATATTCAAAGTTGATACCTGTCCCTCATATAGAATTCTATACATCGGTGATGGAAAATTCACCTGTACAAACGGCTAATCCTACCACTATTTATTACATTTGAAATGAACTATTCCTTTACAATAATGCAAATGAGATATGCTTCCACATGGAAACCAACGAAATGGGGAACTCTGATAAAAGATTTTCCACTTCAACCAGTACTCCCGTTTTCTTGAAAGAAATGAAATCATGGGGAGAAAATGGCTTGCAAAGGGTGACTACAAGAGTAATTCAGAGTACCTACACAGGTGTCTACGAACAGCCATTGAGACCCTGCAGTAACACAGGGTGTCTTGGGGGTATCTTTCCCAACCATAAGAGACATAAACCAAGGTTATCAACTCACTGTGACAGTTTGGCCCATATTGCCAGCGCCACCCTCAGGAGTACTTCCGAGCCTTCCAGGAAGAGCGTGTCCCAGACACGAAGGACAAGTTGTTTGGGCAGGCAGGTGGCAAACAGGGTCAGGAACCACTGCATGGTGAAAACATTGGTCAATGGTGGTTCATAGCTCCCTGCACAAAACCAAGTTGTAGTAGAAAGCACGTTGAGAAAAGTCACAGACATCACGAAAACTTTACAGAGTGTGATCACATTCATATTGGTATTTTGAAGGGAAGCATTTGAAGATATCACATTAACATGAACATAAAATCATTCAATTACACTAAAAAATTCCCTTTAAATGGATTTATCACTCCAAAATCTAGCTGTGATACATATAAAAGTCTAAGGAAAAAATCATAGGAAATCATTTGGGAATTTGTATGTATGAACAGCACAGAAAATGGATGGGGAACATTTCAAGATTGATGGATTGTTATATGATATGATAAGGGGGGGGGGGGTAAGATACAAGGAAAAAGACCTTGAGTTGTTGTCACTATCAAACTATGTACAGATAAATATTTTAACATGTATTAATGTCCCACGGACCAAAACAAAAATAAACCTTTAACACAGCAGTCTAAGGGGGCAAACTGGAATGGTCAGTAAGTGATTTTTTATTTTTGAAACAACTTAATGATCGTTTTAGATGGCAATTTTTTCAGGGCTCCAATTTTGACCTCATCAGAGATATAAGTAGCAAGGAGGATCCTGTAGCTCAGATCTTTTGAACATGAAACATTGTTATATGATGCCTTTATGGTTCACAATGATCTGCTTTCTTATTCTACTCACCTGAAACTCCATCATTGGCTGATTTCTGCAGCTTGTCAAGATGCTGTGCCAATTCTGGCAACTTGAAGTGAAGAAGCTCTCGGAAAACAGCCATATCCACGGAAAGGGCCCGGAGATTGTTGGCGAAGTAGCTATCTGGTAGTACATGGTCTATGAGAAATATCATTACCTGTGAATACCAGAAAAATGTGAAACTTCTTATATGTTGTGAAAAGCCTTTAATTTGCTATCCAGGTAAGCATAGTTTTCATACAAATGTATTAATCAGTTTAATGTAATGTGGTATTAACATATTGAAAAAGAAATTTTAAGCACAATATCAAATATTACAGCTTTTGTTGTACATCCCAAATCAGCAAAGCCGCCACCGCCGCCGCCATCATCATCATCATCATCATCATCATCATCATCACCATCATCATTATCATCACCACCATCATCATCATCATCATCATCACCATCATCACCATCATCCCCATCATCATCATCATCATCATCATCATCATCACCATCATTCATCATCACCATCATTCATCATCACCATCATTCATCATCTTTATCATTTGTCTATATAATTTTGATGGTATCCACAAATGATTTTTTTTTTGGGGGGGGGGGGGATGAATCTTCCACTACCAGCTGGTACATTATTTCAAAATTTTATAAAAATGGAAAACATGAATCAACTGACCTTTTAAATTTAGCCCTTTCTACAACATTGCTACAAAAATCCATAGACTGCATGAGATATTGTGAGTAAAATATTGAAAGGGTTGAAAAATTAAGATTGTTTCCTTGTTTACCTTGAGGGCGTCATCTTCAATCCTCTCCATAACCTGCAGAATGAGGGCAGCAATCACGTTGAAGCCCTGACAGTATCCCACCGATTTATTCCACCGAGCGTAGGCAAGGAGGACTCGCTTGAGCACGACACGATCCTCTTCAGCATCCTGGCCACAGAACCCGCTACACCCTGTCCGATGAAGATCCTACAGGACCAGGTAAGAAACATGATTTGGACAATTTTCCTCTGATCTGATAACAGTTTAACAGTTCATAAAATCATGTACAGAGCTAAGCAGCATTAAAGGGGAGGACACCAAAAGAATACAGAACCCCAGTGGTGACGAAACATTTGCTCCAGCTACAGTTGCTCTGCTGACAAATATCTCAGAAGACTAAGAGTTAGGTTTAGAGTTGCCATTGGGTTTGCAGTTCAGAATAGGTTTAAGGCTAGGTTAAGGCCACATTCCAAATTGTTCAGAAATCATCTCAATCTAAATTTCCAACATTTGTTGATCAGTGATAAGTATTCTCTAAATATCACATCTAACTAATGTAGCAGCTTAAGTTTGTATTCCATACACACACAGGTCAGTGACAAGCTTTCTTCAAAAGGCATGATTTCTTTCTGGTTGAGAGTGGGGTGAATTTTAAACACTCTCAAAGGAAAGAGCCAGTTTCAAACAGCGTGTTTCTATTGAGCATACCATATTTATCCGGTTAAAATTTAACGGCTTAGCAGTGAGCGGTGCGTTTCTATTGGATTGCATATTCCGCAAAGTTCGATCGATCGTACCGGGATTGTATGATTACCGGCTAAGAGTCTGTTGACCTGGGTTGCCACAAGGTATTGTGGGACGACCGAGGTCAAATTTATGCTCAATCAAACACACGAGCGCTGCAGCCAGGGATCACTTATTCAGATTACATGGTTTTGTTTATTTCTGGTTTCTAACCGGCTAATATCGCAACGGGCTGTTTCTATTGACGTCTTTCGGTATCTTACGGTATAGCTCTCAGCTATTATCCTACAAAAAAAAGGATAATTAGTGGCTAAACTTTCTCTGCTAAAAGACAGCTAATGGCTGACAAATCATGTGTTAAGTGTTAAAGAACCTGTCTATAGCAGCCACCTGTCTTTAAAGGCCACATTTTCTGTTTCCTTTGAGTGGCCACTATACACAGGTTTGATTGTATAAGGAATTGTTTTGTAATCCATGAATATCTTTTGTTGAAATCCTCACCCCTTCATTTTGATTCACAAATTTTGCCAAGCTGTGCATTTGGTAAAGTTGAATATCACATAATTGTCTTGGCCTCTATTTGAAATGCCGGATTGAACAGGGTCCCTAAATCCTAATACATTCATGTATAATTCCCCAAAAAGAACATGAAGAGTATATCAAAATCACACATTTCTACTGACTGATACTATTACTACCAAAGATAGAAAAACACACAATACCAAAATTTAATGTGATTTTGTACACACTGACTGCCAAAGTAATGAGACATATTCAAAGTTGATACCTGTCCCTCATATAGCATTCTATACATCGGAGATGGATAATTCACCTGTACAAACTGCTAATCCTACAACTATTTATTACATTTGAAATGAACTATTCCTTTACTATAATACAAATGAGATATGCTTCCACATGGAACCAATGAAATGGGGAACTCTGATGAAAGATTTTCCACTTCAAACAGTACTCCCGTTATCTTTAAAGAAATGAAATCAAGGGGAGAAAATGGATTGCAAAGGGTGACTACAAGAGTAATTCAGAGTACCTACACAGGTGTCTACGAACAGCCATTGAGATCCTGCAGTAACACAGGGTGTCTTGAGGGTATCTTTCCCTCCCACCTCCCCAATCATAAGAGACATAAGCCAAGGTTATCAACTCACTGTGAGAGTTTAGCCCATATTGCCAACGCCACCCTCAGGAGCACCTCAGAGCCTTCCAGGAAGAGAGTGTCCCAGACACGGAGGACAAGTTGTTTTGGCAGGCAGGTAGCAAACAGGGTCAAGAACCACTGCATGGTGAACACGTTGGTCAATGGTGGTTCATAGCTTCCTGCACAAAACCAAGTTGTAGTAGAAAGCACGTTGAGAATAGTCACAGACATCACGAAAACCTTACAGAGTGTGATCACATTCATATTGGTATTTTGAAGGGAAGCATTTGAAGATATCACATAAACATGAAATCATTCAATTACACTAAAAAATTCCCTTTAAATGGATTTGCCACTCCAAAATCTAGCTGTGATACATATAAAAGTCTAAGAAAAAAATCATAGGAAATCATTTAGGAATTTGTATGTATGAACAGCACAGAAAATGGATGGGGAACATTTCAAGATTGATGGATTGTTATATGATATGATAAGGGGGGGGGAAAGATACAAGGAAAAAGACCTTGAGTTGTTGTCACTATCAAACTATGTACAGATAAATATTTAACATGTATTACTGTCCCACGGACCAAAACAAAAATAAACCTTTAACACAGCAGTCTAAGGGGGCAAACTGGAATGGTCAGTAAGTGATTTTTTATTTTTGAAACAACTTAATGATCGTTTTAGATGGCAATTTTTTCAGGGCTCCAATTTTGACCTCATCAGAGATATAAGTAGCAAGGAGGATCCTGTAGCTCAGATCTTTTGAACATGAAACATTGTTATATGATGCCTTTATGGTTCACAATGATCTGCTTTCTTATTCTACTCACCTGAAACTCCATCATTGGCTGATTTCTGCAGCTTGTCAAGATGCTGTGCCAATTCTGGCAACTTGAAGTGAAGAAGCTCTCGGAAAACAGCCATATCCACGGAAAGGGCCCGGAGATTGTTGGCGAAGTAGCTATCTGGTAGTACATGGTCTATGAGAAATATCATTACCTGTGAATACCAGAAAAATGTGAAACTTCTTATATGTTGTGAAAAGCCTTTAATTTGCTATCCAGGTAAGCATAGTTTTCATACAAATGTATTAATCAGTTTAATGTAATGTGGTATTAACATATTGAAAAAGAAATTTTAAGCACAATATCAAATATTACAGCTTTTGTTGTACATCCCAAATCAGCAAAGCCGCCACCGCCGCCGCCATCATCATCATCATCATCATCATCATCATCATCACCATCATCATCATCATCACCACCATCATCATCATCATCATCATCACCATCATCACCATCATCCCCATCATCATCATCATCATCATCATCATCATCACCATCATTCATCATCACCATCATTCATCATCACCATCATTCATCATCTTTATCATTTATCTATATAATTTTGATGGTATCCACAATGATTTTTTTTTCGGGGGGGGGGTATGAATCTTCCACTACCAGCTGGTACATTATTTCAAAATTTTATAAAAATGGAAAACATGAATCAACTGACCTTTTAAATTTAGCCCTTTCTACAACATTGCTACAAAAATCCATAGACTGCATGAGATATTGTGAGTAAAATATTGAAAGGGTTGAAAAATTAAGATTGTTTCCTTGTTTACCTTGAGGGCGTCATCTTCAATCCTCTCCATAACCTGCAGAATGAGGGCAGCAATCACGTTGAAGCCCTGACAGTATCCCACCGATTTATTCCACCGAGCGTAGGCAAGGAGGACTCGCTTGAGCACGACACGATCCTCTTCAGCATCCTGGCCACAGAACCCGCTACACCCTGTCCGATGAAGATCCTACAGGACCAGGTAAGAAACATGATTTGGACAATTTTCCTCTGATCTGATAACAGTTTAACAGTTCATAAAATCATGTACAGAGCTAAGCAGCATTAAAGGGGAGGACACCAAAAGAATACAGAACCCCAGTGGTGACGAAACATTTGCTCCAGCTACAGTTGCTCTGCTGACAAATATCTCAGAAGACTAAGAGTTAGGTTTAGAGTTGCCATTGGGTTTGCAATTCAGAATAGGTTTAAGGCTAGGTTAAGGCCACATTCCAAATTGTTCAGAAATCATCTCAATCTAAATTTCCAACATTTGTTGATCAGTGATAAGTATTCTCTAAATATCACATCTAACTAATGTAGCAGCTTAAGTTTGTATTCCATACACACACAGGTCAGTGACAAGCTTTCTTCAAAAGGCATGATTTCTTTCTGGTTGAGAGTGGGGTGAATTTTAAACACTCTCAAAGGAAAGAGCCAGTTTCAAACAGCGTGTTTCTATTGAGCATACCATATTTATCCGGTTAAAATTTAACGGCTAATAGCAGTGAGCGGTGCGTTTCTATTGGATTGCATATTCCGCAAAGTTCGATCGATCGTACCGGGATCGTATGATTACCGGCTAAGAGTCTGTTGACCTGGGTTGCCACAAGGTATTGTGGGACGACCGAGGTCAAATTTATGCTCAATCAAACACACGAGCGCTGCAGCCAGGGATCACTTATTCAGATTACATGGTTTTGTTTATTTCTGGTTTCTAACCGGCTAATATCGCAACGGGCTGTTTCTATTGACGTCTTTCGGTATCTTACGGTATAGCTCTCAGCTATTATCCTACAAAAAAAAGGATAATTAGTGGCTAAACTTTCTCTGCTAAAAGACAGCTAATGGCGGAGGTCTGTTTCTATTGGGCTCTTCTACTCCATTAGCTGGTTCATTGCGGAAAACAAGCTTCAATAGAAACACACTGATAGTCAGTCATTACTCATCCTTGTCGAAAAACTCACTGACATAGTATGATGCGTTGCTTAAAATAGACCCAATATTTACCTTCACAATTTGTACACCGAGCTTGTCGTCATCAGGATTAGAGTGATCGTTGAACGCCACTCGGACTGTTTTCTGCCAGTCCAGTTTCAGGTGCTTGATGTGCTTGTCGGCCAGGCTCAGCCACACGGCTTTCCTCAGCTCCTGGGGCAGGCCAAACGGAAGACGTGCAACTGCTCTCAGGGCATCATACCACTGGGAAAAAAGTAAATACAAGAAATTTAAAGACACTACATAACATTGTGGAAGACCCATTTACAAAATTGTCAAGCTTTGCTAACTGACATATCCCACAGTGTTTGAATGGACAAATAAACACCCTAGAACACACAAGTTCAGGCAGTTATGCTGTCACTCATAAAATATGTACAGATAAATATTAGCAAATGAATTATTCTCGGCCAATGAAAAGTATGCAACATAGCAGTCTATGGGGGAAAACTGGAATAGTCTCTCAATATTTTTTCTTTTAAATCACTTCCTGATCATTTTGAAATGCAATTTTTTTAGGACTTAATTTTTAGACCTTATCAGAGACACTAGTAGCATGGGGAATCATGTGACACATTTTTTAATGGAAATATTGTTATACAATGCCTTTAAAACATGTGTATAATTGTTATAATAATACATGAGTGCCCAAACATCAGCCCACCTAGGGACAAAATCTGAGATGGACTTGATATACCCTAATCCCACCACATTGGGTTGCAGCTTAGATGACCCTGCTTGGTTGCCTTGTATGCAATCACAATTCATCAATCTAATATGACTAATTAATGTTGTAAGACCTATATGAAGACACTTATGTAATAATAAAAGTTCCCTTTATATACTAAAGAGTAAAGACTATTGAACAGATAATTCTTTTTAAAATCCACATTCCTGACTTTGGCCATGATATCTGTCATGTTCACTAAAATCAAATGTGGAAAGCATTTTGAACTCAAAAGAATCTCAATATTTAAACATTTCTTGCCTTTGTGTATAAACATACACAGAGGCAAGAAGCTTGTCAAATAAATTGATGATGTATATTTAATTTTCACATGGCAACCTTGGTAATACTCACAGTGATTTTAATTACATGTAATCATTAATTACCCGACCTCTACATAATAACCAGCTAAGCAGGGAATGACATCTCAAAAGACATGAAGCTTCAAATAAATTTCCCCTTAACTTTGTGTTACATACCTGTCTGAAAGCTTTCTTCCCTGGCAGAGGTTCTATACTAAAGCGTAGCTGGGCATCAACTCCTGTAACAAAATAAATAAATTATGAATCAAATAAATAAATAAATAAATAAATAAATAAATAAATAAATAAATAAATAAATAAATAAATAAATAAATAAATAAATAAATAAATAAATAAATAAATAAATTAATTAATTAATTAATAAAAACACAGAATTATCATTGTTATTAACATCATGATCATCAACATCATTAATCATCATCAACACCATCATCATCATTATCGTGATCATTATCATTACTATTTGGCTGTATAAGCAACAGAAAATAAGGGTTTCAAACATCCGGTAAAATGTTGTTCGGCTCCTGACTTTTTATGTCAACACGTCACACAGTTTTTTCATATCAACATTTATTCAAAATTTAAACCAGCTTGCCACTTTGCAATGACTTATGAAATTGTACATATACATGTACTGTAGTACCACCATCCATGCATTCACTGTCACAATATCTTAGTTGTATATAAATACAAAAATATGATAAAAATGTAATTGAGAGTGTAGTGGAATAAGATATTTTGTGTTTGCAGTTTTTGTTTCTAATTTTTTCATGTTGACATATATGTACAGAGAAAGAAGTCAATGTATTACTACAATAAACATAAAGCATGTCAACAATGGCACTACAAAAAATAAATGATCGATTACTAGTCCATATTTAATAGCAAGTATGCCATGTTTGTGTCACTATTTCAAACCATAAAGAATAATCTGACATGAAAACACCTGTTCACCACTAACAATTTTGGTAAATGTGCATATTTGTGTATCTGTCTACTTTTGTCTAGTATCTGTATACAACGTGCTGTGCATTTATAAACAAAGACCTGTGTTAGTCAAATCACCCATATACTGGCACAAAGTACCTGTTGCTAAATCTGAGGGTCCATGGTAAAACGTGTGTGATATAGTTCTACATGTAATGAATGACCTTCAATGTAGCTTTCTAGTACCTAGTCGTTAGTTAACCAGCCAACCCATGCACTAGAATTAGAAAATTAATTTTAAAGTTTACCAATACCGTAGAAATCAAATTTGTGTACAACTAGACTACTCTACAAATAACCACAATTCAGTTGTCTTGGCCCGTGAAATACTCCATATTTTGATAAATCAGATCATTATGTGTACAATATTCCGGCACTTCTGCTCAACGCGTTGAAGTTCTGCTCCGTAATCACCGATTTCCATGTGTGCGCATTCCAGCTATACGCGTACGTTTTTGCTTATCTAGTGAAGTTCAGTATCGATATTGATTGATACACTAAGAGTATGTGTTATTTGATTAAGACGTATGATTAAGACGTACGCGGACAAATTATCAGTAGTGTGATCGATTAATTGATACAATCAGTCGATTGACTAGTCTATTGCAAGTCGTTTTTGTTTTTACATACTGTTTTGAAATTTACATTTAAAACCCAATAAACAAAAAGC